>BEHA01050249.1:1147078-1161476 GCA_002897215.1 Eschscholzia californica subsp. californica | reverse complement strand
ACGAGCGATTATGTTGGTGTTGGAAGAAAGACTTGGCTAACATCTGACCGAGAGTGGCTTCAGCTGCAGTAGTCAGGTGCACATAGTCGGATGAGGCTTGAAGTCCCTTGGCGTCCACATACCATACGTTTGCTATATTCACCGCTTGTTGAGCTTTCCTCACTATTTCCTTGTAAGGACCCTGTGCTGTCGCAAGACCTACCTGCAATTTCAACACATTTCATTAATTTTATTTCTCGTTTGACTCTGTATTTAAGGATAAATATGTGTCTCATCTAACAACTAAAACTCAATCAATTTTAAAAAAAAACTAAAACTCAATCAACAGGTTGAAATGTTGAAAAGAGGTATTCTACGTGTTCAGACTTGACAACGTTTGTACAAATACAATCCTAATACTATCTCACAACCCTTCATCTGCAGAATGAAATGTAGGGCTATAATAAAAGGATGTACGAACCTATAGATTTGTTCCTAAATTTTTTGAAGTCAACTACTATATTACAAACCTCTCAAATGTTGAAAAGAGATATTTTACGTGTTCACCCTGTTAGAGTTAGTCCCACATTGGATGTGGAAAGGGGTAAAAGTGTGAGAGAGGGCAAAACCACTTAAGAGACAATAAAGACCCAAGACCACACCTACGAATGTGCGTTTGTTTTCCGGGTGAGAGAGGCCCGATACCACTTACCACTTAAGAGACAATAAAGACCCACGACCACACCTACGAATGTGCGTTAGTTTTCTGGGTGAGAGAGGCCCAATACCACTTAGGAACAAACGAAGACGCAAGACCACACCCACAAATAGTACCCAGAACCAGATTTACCAAAATATTAGATCCCTTGCGGAGGAAAATAGTCTTTACAATTTTTTTCCACCTTTATATAGATGGAAGTGTCAGAAATTCAGAACTCAATCAGTAGATGTCAGTACTTACATAAAATTTCTAGGTTTAAATAATTAATTATACCAATTAAGTATATTAGTAAGAATTAAGAAGAATTAGTAAGAATTAAGAATAAACAAACCTGAATGAAAGGGAGATTAGGAAGTTGAAGATCCCGACGCAAATCCACAATTAATCTCCTCAAATGATTCTCATACCCATCAGCATCACTTTTCAAAATAGTATCACTTTCACCTTGATACCATAGAATCGCTCTTATATTTCCACCTTCACTCAGTGAAGCTTTGGATCGTTTAATCAACTCATTATAAAACTCAGCTCCCCGACTCCACTGAGTTATTTTGGTACCACCAATAGCACAAGGAACTAAACCAATCACACCAATATTTGAATCTAATGATTTCAACCCATTTGCAAATGATAAACCAGGTCCGATTCCAACTGTTGCATAAACATCAATATCTTTATGAAGAGGTTCATGAGCTTCTTCCCATTGTAATCCAGCACTGAATCGGAGAATCGATGGGTTTGATTCACACTCTTTTGGAATGATTCCATCCCAATTTTTACCATTAACACCTCCTCTTCCTGACATGTTACTTTGTCCAGCAAGAATGAATATGTTTTTATCTTCATTTCCGCCATTAACAAACTCTACTAAAAGAATCAAAACTACCCATAAAGATAACATTTTTTTTCTTTTTTGAAGAATTTTTTCCCTAGATTCACTGTTTTTTGTTTTTGGGTTTTCAGTGAGAGATCGGTGGGTTGGAGATCTTTGTCAGAAAATGGATATTTATAAAAGAAAAAAATGAAGTCTAGGGTTTAGTGAAGAGAGAAAGATAAAGGAGTGCTCAAATAGAGGAGGATAAGTGGTAGTAGATTATTGTTTCCATAAGAAAGGAAAGGACAATAGATTTGGGAAAGTGAAGTGGCTAGTTGATGGAATGATTTTGTGTTATATATACCTTCCTAATTCTCTATAGGGCTCATAAATAATGGATATCATTGATGGTATGGCAGCTACATGTATGGTGTATGAAATGGGTCAAACACATGACTTAGACTACATTTAGTTGAGTTGCTCATGGTTCATTAAAAATTGGGTAAATTTCAACACAAGAACAAATTGTCCATGTCTTCACCAAAGAATTGGTCAAAGCTCGTCGTCGACTTTAAGTTTCAAGCTTTTCACTATATGATCTAGACATTTAGCTTGAGGGGATGATATGGTGTATGCAATTGGTCAAACACATGACTTAGACTACATTTTGTTGAGTTGCTCGTGGTTCATTAAAAATTGGGTAAATTTCAACACAAGAACAAATTGTCGATGTCTTCACCAAAGAATTGGTCAAAGCTCGTCGTCGACTTTAAGTTTCAAGCTTTTCACTATATGATCTAGACATTTAGCTTGAAGGGATGATAAGGATACGTGAATCTCTACATAGATTGGAGCGGATTTTTGAAAATCAAATTCTGATTTATGTATATCATATTTCCTTCTTTAGATTATTTAGTTTAGACTAGATATAATGTAAATCTATCTTATTGCTTCTTTCAACAAAAAAAATCTATCTTATTGCGTTACTTAGATTATTCAGGATATATTGTAATAACTCAATTATGATTACGAATAGGGTCTGAGAATCTAATTCAAGAAACACAGAGAAATTTACTCTTTCAATCTCAACCACCACTACGCCTCCATCATCATAAGGACATCTCTAATGCAAAACTCGAAAAAATCTATGTTCGTCCTATTTGTCGAGTGCCAATTGAGATCCTCAATTCTTGTATGTCTTCAATGCAAAACTCTAAACTTATTTTTTTACTTATATGGCATGGTTTTTCTTGTAAAAAATAATTAGTTATTTTAGAAATATACGAAGACTTGATTTCTATTGGTTGAAATTTAAATAATGATGAGTTGGACAAATAGAGATATCTCAAGATGACACTCTAGAAATAGAGCATCCTCTTGAGATATCTCTATTCCATCCTCGATAAATTATCTTTGAGATCTTAGTTGAGTTTTGCATTGGAGATGATTTTTCAAGAAAAACTCAAAAAGTCGTATGTGACACTCAAAGGTTTCTAAGATTGAGTTTTGCATTGAAGATGCTTTAAGTACTCCAACACCACACTTTAACCACCATTACTACCACCACCACCGCCACACCTTAACCATCTCGACCACCACCACCACTATTATCACTATTTAGCTACACCTGTAATCATAAAAATTGAAAAATTAACTATGTTTTTTTTAGTTGAAGTGAAAAATTAACTATGTTACTATACTAATTTTGATTTTTTTACTTGTAAGCAACTATTTTGCTAAATATACTTCTAATCATTTTTTAATTTTATTAAAGAAAAAGAATTTCTACTTTTAGTTGCCAAATTATCTTGAAGAGATGATGAGGGACCAAACAACTACAAATACCCTACTGAAATCTATTACCACTCAAGATATCTTTACTTTCAAGGCTCAACTTTTCTTTTTGGCAGAAAAGGTTCACCTTCCGGTCCAAACAAACAGAACTTCAAGATAATCACATTTCATATTGAATATATGGAAATCAGATTCGATTTTCGCTTTCGGAGAGGAACATTATCTAGTTATCTGCACTCTGTAAACTTGTATTCTTTATATATTTTGTGAGAATTATAGATAATAAATGAACTCAGACAATCCATTCCCCATTATGGTCCACTACACATAAATTGCATGTGGCATGCTCCCATATTATTTTTAGACATATTTATCTTCCAAGATGAATGTACATCTTTGATACAAGTACATAACAGAAACAAGATGGGATATGCAAATGCAAGAAACTAGAACCAAAAGCAATCCATTGAGTTTTAAAGTACCGATAGAACGATTACAACCAAATAGAACACGAAAATCAGTTGTTCTGTATCAGCTGAGACGACTGACATGAAAAATAAACTATTACAAAACTAACTACAAGAATATATGATCAAGACCACAGACAACAACCATATCCTATATCTATCTAATTGAAATATAAAATCCCACGAAGGGAAATGAAGATAGACAAGACAAGATACATAGAAACCAATATGACATACATTTTATGAAAACTTCAATCAAGTTCACTGCGAGAGAAGATGTTGTTTATCAGTAAGTCATTAAGGGAGAACCACAATGAACATCAGACGCGTCTGATATCCTTTGTTTCGGAGATAATGTTGAGTTAGCAACAGCATCAACCTCGACCGTTAATATATTTTTTCGTTTCTGAGTTTCCGGTTTATGTTTCTCTTCTGATACCTCGAATATAGGACTCAAGGGCACTGTTTGGTTCTGCTGTTGTGATAGCATAGCTTGGGCTTCAGCCACCACTGAGACACTATCGTCTGTAGCGTATAATATTCTGTGAATTGCACTAACAACCTGCATAAAGTGCGTGGCATGAATAATCGGTAAATTTTAATAGTGAAACAAATGAGGTAAATGAATATGAATAAAAACGTACAGGCAAGTTTTCGATCTCAGGAGATTGGCAAAGAATTTCAATATCTCTCAACTTTGCAAAGTAAAAGTCTCGTTCCTTCTCGAGGCTATCCACAGAGAGCTTCAATTCTGTGATCTGCAGTTATATCAAACATATTTAGTACCCAAACAATCAGATTTCGAACTCCCAATCAATTGTCTTGAATTACCTTTTCGTCGTAAGCTGGGCCTCCACTAGAAGTGGGTCTAGAAGCTTTAAGTACAGGATTTGCATTGTTGTGGGCAGATGATCCATCATTCTTTCGAGTATTGTTAGCAGAATGAGATTTGGAGGTAGTGGTTGAGGGTTTGGCTGAAGCTTGTGTGGGTGCAGTCCTCTTGCTAGTTTCTTTTCCACCTTTACAAGCCTCTCTTCGTTCCAAAGGATTGTAACTGAAATAAAACTTATATACAGTTTAGACTAAAGAAACGATAAACCCATGATTTGAATAATAATAAGATACAAATTGATGCACCATTAGGAGAGAACAATACTAATAGGTAATAAACTTTAAAAAAGCTCCTTGTCTAAAATCTTGAATTGTTACAGAGGTGCAAAAGGTGAATTACTATATCATGTTACTATGAATGTCGGAATAATGAAAATTGTCCTAACACACTCCTTTTAGGATCTCCAACACTTAATAAGTAACACCCACTTACGGGTTGCTCTAGAACATACATTACTGCGGGATAGGTGTCGAGATGATAGTATTGCAAAACTATGAGAGTTTAAATGTCTAACAAGTTGGAGGAACGACGGGAAAGGGTGGTGGAGTAGTGGACTATACTGACTTCTAGTTCAGATTTCAAATCTAATTATGAAATTCAACAGAGGTATATATGAATCCAATAGCCAAAACACAAACATCAATTATGTTAACCCCGACCTTATGAATGACCACATCCAAAATAGTGAGTCGCAATTCAAATGTCGCTTCTCGTCATCGTCTTTTTTGTTGGGGTCCCTCCTTATATAAGAAGGATTCCTAATTGGAATCGGATTTCCCTTATTCCTTGTTTGGGGAAAAAATAGAAACCTCCTTATTTGTCATTATAAATAGGGGATGAAAGGGATGAAATTATTCATACTTTCAGGTTAGAGAGTATCATACTTTCAGGTTAGAGAGTATCCTCCCAGTTGGGAGAGTTAGTAGAGAATCCTCTCAGATATATCTTCTCAGGTTAAAGAGAGATAAGAGAGATGAAACAACTTCCAGAATAAAGAGAAGCCAGAGAAAGAGAGATTTCTGAAGTGGTTCTTTCAAGAGAGATTGAAAGAGCAGAATATTGGTTTGAAGAAAAGAAGATTATTAATCTAGTGAAGCAATTTAGTTTGTGGTTATCTTCTTCAACCTTTAGGAATCTAGGATTTGTTCAAATCCTAAGGAGTAAGAGATTTTATTTCTTTGTTTCTTTGTTCAGTTTATCCACCATAGGTTTGGTGAAGAGTTGTGTAACCCATTATTTAATTATAGTGGAAGATTTATGGACTAGGTCCCGTGGTTTTTTACCTTCTAGTTTGGAGGGGTTTTTTGTCACGTTAAATAATCTTGGTGTCTCTGCTTTTACTTTCGCATCGTTTATCTTCATATTCCTGAACAAGTTAATTAGGTTATTTTTCCTAACATTTTTCACATATCATGGGAGAGGAACGACGAACGAAGGACCACATATCAAGAGTGGGTCATGTCAAGCTCCAGGCGGGGCTCATTTATCTCTTTTGAATCATAAAAGACAGAACAACTTTGATTTGCAATTTCATGTGAGCATGTGAATCTTCGTAAATCACTTCGAAACCTAAATAGTTACCACAAAGGCTCCTACCACTTACTAATGGATGCAAAAGCATAGATTGAATTGTATCAAGCGAGACTAAACAGCTGTTAAGAATAAATTAACTCATAATGGGATTGATAAGAAAAAAATCTACCAAAAACAGCAATTGTTCACCATAAAACCTAGTTTTTATGGGGTTTTCAAGAGTACCTGTTAATAAGCCCATTATTGACAGTATCACAATATCTTTTCATCCACTGCATGAACTCCAAGTTATCAAGAGGTCTTCCTTTTATCAACTTATTCACTTCAATGTGCTAAAATCACAAAAAATAACAAAAAGGAGTACACATAAAAGAACCCTAAATCAGTGACCAAAAGGGGGGAAAACACAAAATTAAATAAGAAACCCTAAATCTCTATATATTTCAAGAAAGCCAAAGGAGTAGAAATTAAAATAAAACAAACCTTGGTAATCTTGAGTTTATTGAATACATCTTGAAGAACCTTATAATTCTGAATCATTTCGTATTCAGTTTTGGCGTCAAAATTCACTTTGTGCATGGGGACAATTCCTGGATGAAGGGCATCCATTAATTGACACTGAATTGCTCCAGAAGCAGCCTGTATGATAGGATTTTAAAATCAAAATAAGTAAGAAAAGGGGTGAAATTCTCAAAATGAAGAATCAAAATGTTAACTTTATCAAGAATTAGGGTTAGGTTAAAGAGAGACCTCTTCAACTTTGGAGATATTGAGATGGAGAGTAGAGTTAATCCAGGCCAAGATCTCAGTTCTACCAACAAAGTATGCCGAATCCATCATTCCTATGTTGGTCGCCATTATTAGTGGATTTCAAGTTTCAGAAATTCAAGTAGGTAGAAGAAAGTTTCAGGAAATGGGGAATGAAAACGGTAAAGAGAAATTGAAGAGAGAGAGAGAGACGAAGGGTTGGTGTTGGAAGTGGGCGGGATTGTATGAAGTTTCAGAGAATTCAAAATGAAGGTTGTCAGAAACAAACAAGTAATATTCCACCACCTGTTTATTCCAGTATAGCAGAATCTAGAAGCAATCTAAAAGATGAGCAGGATCGTTTAAGCCCAGCCCATCATTCTTTTATAGGCCCTCAATTTAAGGGCACTTCCACAGATACTAACAACACTTCCCTATTGTTTGGCAATAAGAATCGAATGTGATTACCAGGACTCGCGTGCTATGCGGAAATTCCTAGTAGAATTGCATTGCGTATGGCATTCCTTCCAGTGGACACCCGGAGAATCCTTGTTGGGAGTTAGTCCCACGTTGGTTGCACGAAGAGGTGACGGTCACTTTACCAGTCTGCAAAAGTCTCACCTCTCAAGTTAGCTATTGCGTCAGGAATGACCTAAGAACACTTTCTGACATAGTACTGGTATTCTCACAATCCCAACCAAATAATTACCGGTAAAATATCTACCAACATCATATTTATGAACAAACCGCACAACATTGTATTGTGATTACTACGGATCACATTACAGGATCAGTATTTCTCTTTTGTATCCACAATTCAAAATCCTAGTCCAACCAAACTAGCAACATCTTATTTATGACCATATGTGTTTAGCTAAATAATAGTCTAACCTTGACCGTTGAAGAAGTCAAATGATGGACTTGAAAGTCAGTCATCAGTCTTCCAAGTATCTTGAACTCTTTCATGACTTAAGCCAACATAAGGTGGATTGTGTCATCTCACAACCTGAGCACTGGAACGAAAGGTCTGTAAAAGTATGCTCGACGCCATGAACTCTGCAATGTCTGAGAGAAATGTTGGTTTGCTTTATCTCGGAATACGATCATATTCACCAATGCTTGCCCATATAACACAACACATGTTTACCCTCAAAACAAATCTATTCTTTACCTTTTGATTCATCATTGAGTGTCTATGGACTAAGGAGATGCTCCTCTTTTGTATGATCTCTTTTTCTAGCATACTCTCTATCTAAACTTCCCCCACCGTTCAAGTCCTACTCATTTTTGTGAACAGAGAGAAGAGAAACTACTAATTTGCAAACTATAGAATCAACCTTCCCAAACACAAGGGAGACGTTTAAATTGGATAAAGGTAACATCAAATATCATCCATTTCAGAATTAAAATTGGTATGATTTATTTGATACTACAAAAATACATAACAAAGGAAGAGAAGTTTGTTTGGTATTCAACCTTCTGATTTCACATAAGCTAAACCCATAAAATGAAGATAGATCTTCTTTTTCTATGACATTATCACTTCTTATGCTTCCCTCTAATAGAAACAAATCTAGAAGGACTAAATGGGGTAAGATCAACAATACTAGCAACCCCATCAAGAACAAGTTCAGCCATGGCAGCTCCAGTAGCTGGACCATTCAAAATCCCCCAACAACTATGACCAGTTGCCACATAACAACCCTTCACATTTGGTAATTCTCCAATCACTGGTTTACTATCATCAGTACATGGCAAGAAACAAGCTTGCTCTGCTTTCACTTCAACTTCTTCTTCTTCTCTCAAATGACTTGATACAGTTGAAGCTACCCTTTTCAGCATTTTTATTGATTCAGAATCTCCAACAATTTCTTCTGGATCATCTGGTATTTCAACTTCAGCAGACATTCCACATATATAAACTTCCCCTAATCAAATCAAACTATCAAATCAGTTTCAATTCTCAAAAATCAAGAATGAAGTTAATAATTTGATGAAATTGAGATATGGGTTTTTATTTTCTAATTGAAATTACCTGTGGGTCGTGGGTAGATTTCAGGATCTAAGGGTTTTCCGCCATGAGAAGGTGAATAACTGAGGAAGAGAGCATGAGGGGAAATTGCAGAGGGTTCTCTTGGCTTCAAAACTATACTGTGAGCTTTAAGACCAGAGATTCTAAAGAGAGAAGAAATAAGTGATAATTTTGATGACCATGGACCTAAAGCTAAGACAACTGAATCTGCTTCAATTACTCTCTGATGATCTTCATCTTTTTGTTTAAGTACAACCGATTTGACTCGGCCTTCTTCAGTTTCGACTCGTTCTAACTCGCCGATGACCACTTCTAAGTTGTGGTTTGATACGGCGGTGGAGAGAAGTTTCCGAGTGAAGAGTTGAGGGTGGACTTGGGCGGTGGTGTCGGTGGTGCCAATGACGCTAGGGTTTCGAGCAGGTCCATCAACCCAAGATGGAAGGATCGTATTAGAGGTAGTAGTAGTAGTAGGAGTGGTGGTGGGAATTTCTGGTTCTGTAATTGAGAGGCTGAGGGTATTGAGTGGACGATAACCGTAGGATTGAGGACCATCGAGTTCGAGAGCAAGTGAACGGTGGAGATTGAAGCTAGTACGAGCAACCTTAGAGAGAGCTCCACCATCGCACCAATCTAGGGCTAAAAATCCACCAGCTTTGCCGGAGGCGGCACAAGCGACGGAGGATTTCTCAACAAGGGTGACGGTGGCACCTTTTTTAGAAAGAAAGTAAGCCGTGCAAACGCCTATTACTCCGCCACCGCAAACCACGACGCGCGAGGGCTTGTGGTGCTCTTGCTCCTCCATTGACGAAGATGATCTGATGAAGACGGTGGTCGAACGTTTAGAGACGATGGGTAAAGGACGGACTAGTGAAACGGATATTGAAGAAGAAGGCAAAACCTTCATAGTTAAAGTTGAAACTTTTATAGGTAATTGATTAATCAGAATTGCCTGTGTTCTGGAAGTGACATGTGTAGAACCAAAATGGGTATACGGGTCGGACAAAGTCTTTAGTCCATACATAGACGACATTTCATTAGGGTTGGATATTCTTTTCTCTGAACAAGTTAGAGAGTTTAAATCTCATCGAAAAAAAAAGTTAGAGAGTTAAATCCCACATTGGCAGTGACACACCTTAGATAGTGAGAATTACTATGAGGACAAGATTCAATATGTGGAGATAAATTTTGGGGTTGCTTTTATGGTAGGAGATCAGAAACACAGATATCGATAGTACATAAAACCATCCAAGTCAATAAGTTCAAAGAAACAAAACAATAACATTATACTTTGTTTCTTGTTGGTAAAATCTGTATAGTTTGGAGACAGGATGAAATACTAAACTAGCCAGTGTCTGAACTAACTTGAGCCCGAATATGGGTGAGAAGCATAAGGAAGAGCTCACTTGTTGTCACAGTCGTCCGAATCCTCGTCGTTATCTGAAGAGTCATCTTTCTGCGGCTCTACTCCGTCGGGGTTCAACTTAGTCTTCTTCTCTTTCTTTTTTTGTTTCTTCTTTTGGCGTTTCATTCTCTTCTTTGCAGTTCTCTCTTCTGCAGCCTTTACTCTTTCCTCCCTTCTCATGTTATAATCAGCAATTTCTTTTCTCTTCTGGTAGTCTATATTCATTCTTGTAATTCGATCTTGTTCTTTTCTTCTCATTTGCCGATACTGTTGCATCCAAAATTTGAGACATGAGATAATAAATACACAATCTTTTGCGAGCAAAAAACTAAAACGGAACAGTAATAGATACAGTTACATAAATGATTTACTTCTCTAATAAAACACTAAAACGACATAATAAAGCACAATTAAACTCCACACTCTATCGTTTATCTGCCTCGCGTAGCAGGTACATATGATTGACGATGATGCAGTGAGTGATCACCCAACAGATAAATTCTTCAAACAGAAGAGAAACAAACACCATAGGAAACACAATCTAGCATTGAGTCAAAGCAGAACTATAACAGGACTGAGTTTACATAACAAGAAGTTCCATACAATATGCTCGAATGACTCGAGGTACACCAGTATTGACTTCTGGCAATGCCAAAGAAACCCAAAACCCTCTTCATACTGAAGTATTTTAAGGAGTATTTTGGCTGTTTGGCAAACCAGATCCAAACTCACAAGCCAAGATGGTTGCTTCAGGACATTACCACATTGAGTGAATCTTTGAATATCGAATTTATCCATAGTCCAAACAGTTGAGATTAAAGATATCAAGGGACTAGAAGGTAATAAATTTGATCTTGATACACAATCTTATAGCGACAGTTGACATTTTAGATCAAGTTATATACTAAGGAGGTGGACAAGAGACCCATTTTATCTTCGTAGGAAACCAAAACTTCAAGTGAGGCAGACAGTTACAATACAAAAATGACAAAAACAAACTTGTGCCAATAACCCAAAATTGACGCGGCACTTTGTGTTCCTTGGGCTTGGGGCACCATTTGGGACAAAGAGTGAAGCCACGTACAAATATTTTCATACGTTGTTCCCTAGTGAACTCGTGACCATTTACTAATACCCTGAAAGGCTGAAACCAACAGTGCGAAATAGCAAGTACCTTCATAAGGATTTCTGATTAATTATGGCATAAAAGAAGCTAATTTCTTCGTAGATTGCCTTTTCGCTTGTAGAGAAATATCCTCATACTATCACCTATTACTAGTTCTAGTTAGACTCCAATTGCAAGATACGAGGTGTACATTAAAATGCATTAGTATGTGCAGCTTAAGCTACATTTGACAAAAAACAGAAATTATGGTTTCAAAAGTTTATGTACATCTGTACATGTGTGTACGAGAATCATTCGTTTTCAAGTACAAAAATCTCTGCCTTCAGCCCGTTCCTCATCCTAGCGATTTCGAGGTAAACTAGCTTCACAGTTCACATACCACATATAACAATGTCTCTCTTAAAACTTATCTCTGTTTGACATCCGGCTAAAATCATAAATTCATAATCCTTCAGACTTCTAATTGTTTCACCTATAACGAAACTTACATCTCTAATAGTTCCCCAATCAACAACGCTTTCAACTATTGATATCACCTCACCACCACCCACAGTATGTGATTAGGTCGATAAAGCTGGACTCTTATCTTTCCTCATTAGTTCCCCCATTATCCCTCCCAATCTCCCAAGACGCAATGCACTAACGAGAACCAATCTAAATCATGAAAGGCAGAAAGGGCCAAAGGGAAACCATAATTCACTCATATTTTAGGTTTTCAACAGACAACAAGAATTTCATCATCCGTATATATGGTTGGCTCTAAACTATATTGAATTGAGATTGCCCTAGAACATAAATAAACTAAATAATCACAAACACATAAGCTAAAAAACAGAATACTGAAGTTGTAACTTCTAGGGTTTAGTTATAATAATGGATGAAAGGTTATATACCTGATGAAAGTCACCGGAGCCAGAACCAGCGGAACTTCCGGAAGTATTACTAACACGGACAGGAACATGATCGAGGATACGGCGGAGCTTAATCTCAAGATCTTCACCTTCTTGTTTAGGGTCTGAGGGTTTGTACTCGACGATAGCGTTATTGGATGAAAACGGAGAAGCAGAAGCTAGGGCAAGAGGGGGGAGAGAATGTTTGGGTCGTTCAGGTACTGTTATTATCTGTAAATCACCATCATTCGAGCTCCTTGATGTTCCACCATCACCACCACCACCAGATGACATTTTTTTATTACCTTGACTCCCCAAAAAACCCTAGATTTAATGAAACAAAAACTCTAGATTTTGTTGAAATTCTCAAGGGATTCACTCTCTTCAACTTCTCTTATCACCAGCCAGTGAGTGTTCTTCCTCTCCCAATTCAATACACAAGTAGATCCTAAAGACCATCTCCAATCAACATTCAATAATCTCTAGAGCAGGAATATCTTTTTGAGAAGTTTTTAGAGGTGCCTCCCCTTATAGGCGCCCCAAAATTTATATTTTTTTTTTTTTTTTTTGAGAATTTGACTATGATCTGCGTTAATCATTACAAGGCATTGATCAATACATCATGAAGATGTGATAAGCACGATGACCGCCTAATTTAAACCATGAATAAAATAGGCCTAAAGCCCGACAAATTTATGAAATCATATACTTTATTTATAACCTTAATTACATGGGCTTAAGAGGGGTGCCCTACCACTGCACCAAAGGCTTTATTAATCTATGAAATTTGCAAAAATAAAAAATTTAGACGGGAGGTCTCATTTTCGATTCTTAAAGGAGGTGGAATCCATTGTTTGTTAGACTTTGGTTTATTAAAGGTAAAAATAATGTAATGAGTTAAACCAATAATGAAAGCGGCATTTAGTCGAGATTTTCCACCAATGGACGATTTGCTTGAATCGCTTGCATAAATGACAAACTTGTGTTGTCTATCAATTTCTTTACACCATGTGACAAGCTTCTCCCCACTTTTAAGCACTCTCTCCGTCCAGAAAAACAAAATATTATAAAATCATGACCCCTTTGTTTAATCTGACTCCTTGGTTTTCATTGATAGGGGGTTCATTCGAAGAAAGGATTATTTTCGCTTGAAGACGACATGTACACGTTTAAAGATATACAAAATTCACTTACAAATTGGGAATTTAAACTCCCACGCAGATATTAAGGAGTCTCCATGTTGATGAGCTTATTGACCTCCTCATCTCCATATTTTTAATCGGTGGTACCGCCAAAATCTCAAAGAATCCATAAAAGAAAATTATGTGTTTATGATATTTGAGAAGCGATCATTTTACATGATCTTAACAAATAAAAAAGATCAAGCATTAGTTATTCACTATCAAAAGTCAGAGGCAAACCGTCATGGTTTAGTACCCAATTAGTGATAAACTCACCGATATGTTCTACAACATAATGGTGTGTAGCTCACGGATAAGTTCCCTTATCCACGCAAGTCGATGGGTATTTGTACCTATCGGACTGGTACATACCATAGATTACTTTCATGAAGTTTTTCGCTTTCCAATTTATCCGCCAGTTTCCTTGAGCAAAACAATTGATACTAAGATTGACCAAATCAAGTGAAATGTGGGTGTGGCAAGTAGAATGGGTGAGTTTATATATATAAAAAAATAATGTCAGGAGATACTTGTATCTACTCGGAAAAATCCCAGACTTGAAAGGTTTGATTCTCGAGAGTGATGAGAATCCATGATATAACATTCAAACTTTGCCATTAAAGACATAAATATTGGGGTGTAAGGTAGTTTGTAATTTTGTATGGTCTTTAAGAAAAATGAGTGCCTTTAAAATCTTTTCTGACAGTCCCATAATCCCGTTGTTTCAGAAAAAAATATTAATCACAATTACGACTAGCTACATTAAAGAGTTGGACTTCATTACTTCATTAAAAGTTTTGATATTGTGACTACTTGAGTT
>BEHA01050249.1:1133919-1145842 GCA_002897215.1 Eschscholzia californica subsp. californica | reverse complement strand
GCATCTAACCAACATTTAACTCCTTACGTTGTAAGTGGTTTCTGTAAGAAGTTTTTTTGTTAAATAATAATATTACATAAATAAACAAATAAACGATTACACATTTACTATCTTAAAAAAATTTGAAAGCCGTTATTTATAACCTAATAAATGAAAATTAATAAAAGGTAGATTTCTACTTTTATTAAATTTTGATATTGTGGCCTCTTGTATTCTGAATTGAATGCACAATCAACTCAACGAGTAGTTGTTTGTGAAATAAAGTTGTGAATTTCTTTCTCTCTATTTAGCAACAAAGTCATAACTAGCAAGGCAACATAAGTTTACACCACAAATTTGTCAAAAACTTAATATGATTTCCCAAAAAAATGTCCAAGGTAAGATGTGATTGATAACTTTATCAACAAAACTACTAACATCTGTGAGTTTTTTGTTTTGCCTATATGTATATTTAGGCAAAATATTAATGGAGGTTGTGAATATTTAAATCTTAAGAAAAATATAGAAAGTGACAAAAATAAACAAAGCATAAGAAAAACCTTATAGAATAATGGATAGAAACAAAAACAAATGATCGAATATATCTTTGATATTTGAATTTTAGGTTCATTGAATAAATTAGAAGGCACTTAGATTATTAGGTAAAGGGCTAACAATTGAAACATCAAAACCCTAAAATGATAAGGTCAGGTAAATAGAAGATGTGAAGGAGAAAGAGAAGTTGTTGCTTAGATTCCATCAAGTGTACTCATCACAAAAGATTACTTTCAACAAAAAAAAAAATCACAAAAGAAGATTAAAGAAAGGTAAAAGAAATCAGCCATTAGCAAGTGTTTAATGTGAGGTTCTTAATTAGCTAGTTTCTTGCACCCCTAAATAAACACAACTTTAGTTAGTGGTTAAGATAATTTGTGTTTCACAATTCTATTAGTTAAGAAACTTATGGCCACTAAGCTCCCAATTTGAAGTAAAGAATGAAACAAACAAACTTTTAACAACAAACAACCAACTCAACATTTTGTTAATTATAAATTAGGGATTTAGTTTAGTGAAAGAAACATTACCACTAAGTACACCACAATAAAATAAAGGTATGGACCGAATAAATAAAGTAAGCGTGTTTTTCATGGCTCGTAAGTCAATTCCAACGGTCTCTGAGCGGTTCTCGTGACTCACAATAGCAGTTGTAAGATAGTTATTAATATTTATGATTTATCTCATGTATACAAGTTTAGACGCGCTTTAATATAATAATCTACTCTCTCTAATTTTGTGTAATAATCATCATCTAACTTTGCAAAACAGTACAAAAGAATGAGTTAATTTTGTAATGATAGAAGAGCTCTCCAATCTTTATTTGAAACGGGGATGGCAAACTGTTTAATGAGCATTTCTTTTGTGATTATCATAATTTCTAATTTCACTTTTTATAAAGCTAATAGAGCTGTCGAGAAACATACTAACCTCTACAATTAGAGCCTTAATTATTATAACGCATTGATTTAGTTGCGGCCCCATTAATCTGTACAACGTCAAATCAACTTACTGTACAATCTTATATACTACGCAAACTTGGAAAAAGCTTATCGGATCAATGTAACCTACATTTTCTATTACCATGTCTCAATAATTTGAATATGTAATGAGACTTCACAAACAAAAAATTTATTGGGTAGTGCACATAAAATATGAATATGGCAGTTAAATCCCACCATATTGGGAGATGTATATTTAACATCAACCAATTGATATTGTTATTAAAGAGGAGGAAGTTTGGATGGATATGTTGACATGAAAGATTGAGAAACAAGTGACAAAGGAGTTGTTGAAGGGGCATTATCAATATCTACTAATAATCTACCATTACATCACTTTCTCCCTTTAACTTTTTTTTTAGTGATAAATCAGTTGGGAAGATGGTAGTATGGTATTGCAAATTTGGAGCAGCACCCCACTCTCTTTTGCACTATATTTATTAATTGATTTTACAAACTTATTATGCAAGTCTAGTCTTGTTGTCCAACACTTACCCCCAATTATTGAACTAAAATATAAAAGATTAAACAATTATTATATGACTAATCTTTAGTTAGGCCATAATCTTGACCATAATATTTTTCAATACAATAATCTATGACGTAGCATGTTGCTTGTTTATATATTTGTAATCGATAATCATAACTAGGAATTATAAAAATTTATAAATGTAAACTAATATGTATAACTTTCATTTTCACTTAATTATTGAAAGTTTCCCTTAGAGTAGGTGGTTTCACCATCATATTTGTGATATTCTTGAAAAAAAATATTGATTATTTAATTATTCAATTATTTTTTAAGATGTTTTTCATTTTCATTTTCAAATAATTAAATAAATTTTATTTTACCTTTTAGATAGGACATAAACCTAATCACCCTCACACTAAATAGGGTAGATTTATTTTAGAGGTATTACCGTTTATGGCATTCTTTTGATGAAATTGTTCCCATTTTATTAGTTAATGAAAGTGGACAAGAATTATTGTATGTTTTATGTTATGGGAAAGGAGTAGTAAAAATGCCTGCAACAACAAAAAAAAATAGTAAAAGTGCTAATGGTGGGGTACAATTTGTGACTTTGATATCATCGCCTCCATAACTACATAAGGTTTCCTTGAGAAAAATTACATATATATGTAATAAACTTAACTAGTTTTTTTTTTTTTTTCTTGAAGGAATATAGTTCAATAAAAAAAAACCAATATAGGTTCATAATTGAACAAGAATAGGAATATGCATATATATATGTATACCTAATGTCTAGATCTGAATGGAGTCCACCACTTTTTATTGTAGTGGTTTTCACAATTCCAAAGTTTCATGTTCGATTTTATAGAATTATAAATTCGTGGTTTATTGAATTTGGGTTTAAATAAAGTAGTGTGTTATGGTTTAGGTCCCTTAGGTTGCCTTTAAGGCTTTAATTCATGTGATAATCGTGTTTACCACATCTTTTTTATATATCAATACTTTATAATGACTATTGTACTCTATCTGAAAATAAAATCTGAAAGGAAAACCACTATAATACTTTTTTATAGACGTTTTCTTATTTAGTTTTTAATTGCTAGATTATGTAACTCTAAAGACAGAAAACTTAGACTAACTTCTCACCCGTTCTGACATTGTACTTTTGAGTTCCCTATTTAGTTACGTAATTACTTCCAAAGATAAGCTTATTGAAAAGAAGAAGAAGAGAGAGATGCAAAAGAGACAGGGTTTCAGTACTAATAACAATAACAAAAATTCGGGGTGCAACTAAATAAACGGTAAATAAATAAAATCCGTCAAAAGAACTCTCAAGTTTGTTCTATATTTCGAATATCCTTTCTCTTAAACGACTTAGGGTGATATAGATTTGAGAGTTTGATAGATAAGAAACAAAAGCGCGAAACAAAAGCGCACAATCAAATGTGACTCCATGAACATGTAAGAGATGTTTGTACTAGATCTCTCAAAGGACAAACTGATGGCATGTAGAGTAAAATGGTGCACGTAAAACAACAAATAATTTCAATGTATTTTGTTCCTTCGTGAAAGACAAATAACGAACATTACTAATTGAAATAGTTAAATGATCTTCTTGATGAAACACATAACGAACATTACTAATTGAAATATATTGAGGAATCTTCAATTTCGAATTGATGAATTGGATCAGAAATATCAATAGATGAAGATATGAAGATTAACGTAAGCAAAGATTCCCCCTTTCAACAACTAGGAAAAGTCCATTTCAAAAAAAAAAAAATAGAAGAAAAAGCCTAGTTTGCAGAGTAATCCCAAAATAGAGTTCAGTATCTCATTTTGCATATTATTTGGCAAATCTAATTTTTATAGGCCCCCATTTTTCTTTTTCTAGGTGCTCTATTCTGTTTTTTAAGAAATCGACTATGATCTACGTAAGTCGTTATAAGGCATTGATACGTCATGAAGATGTGATAAGCACGATAACCGCCTAATTTAAATAATAAATGAAAGAAGCTTAAAACCCAACAACATGAAAGAGGTCTAAAGCCCGGCAAATATATTACACAATTTACTATATTTATTGTCTAAATTATGTGGGATAAATCTGGATGGCAAACTGCTTCCACTGAGTCGATCTCACGAACTCGTGAATTTAAAAGGGGGTGTCTAACTACTACACCAAAGAGTGATGAACCTAGATGCTCCATTCGAACACGAATGTTTTGTAAATTTTAGCATGGAGAAGGCATCTAGAAAAATAATACGGGGTGCCCTGCTCTCACCCTCACCACACAGTCCTAAACCGAACCACTCCAACTCTATTTCACCATTTCGCAATTACTTATTTAATTTAATATATTTTTCTTATAAATAAAAAATAAAAATAACAGTTTTGGTAGTTGGGATTGAAAATGGTCGTTTGGTACAGAAACGTTAATCGTGGACTCGTTCGTGGCAATAAATTGAGTGCACGAGGGGGTGGATCATGGAAATGGGGCGGTGTACGATAGATAGATAGATATACTTACATGGTTCAAGATAGCGCGAATCATGGGTTTTAGCTTTAGCCTTGAGAGTATAAAGAGAGAGAAAGTAGTAAAATAGTGAAGGTGTACCCTCAAGTTGGGGCGAATCTGAAACAGATGCTCTGTCGTTTTGGGGAAGAGTATTAAGGAGACAACGACCCCATTTCTCTCGGTGCCTTATAGCTGGCTGGCATCCCCTTACCTTATTCTCTCTTGTGACTGACGTCCTCAATTTTCTTAACCTTAGTTTGTTTTTCCTTGTTAAGAAAACGATTGTTATGGGGGTTCTATTTCTCTCTCACACCTCACATATTGACCCTCCACATAACTACCCTCTTGTCCCACTCACCAATTTCATAAATCTAACTCACCGCAAACATATATGGGTGTAATGGTTGGACATCCTTTTTAAATTCACAAAGTCCTGAAATCGAAAATCAGTGAAAACAGTTTGTAACTAAAATTTATCATATGTAATTTAGACAATAAAGACAGTAGATGGGCTTACTTGTCCCCTAAGATAACCCTAATAATCTTTATTAGAGTCCAATCTAAAAAAAATTACAAACCCTTCCAAATATCATTTACCTTGGTCCCATGGACATGGTTTTCTTTCTTTTTCTTTCACTTGACATTGTTTGTTTTCAAGGGAAATCGGCAACTATAATTTGTAGGACTACAATTTATTCATTTTTCAGCTTAATGGTATGGACAGTAAAGAACTTATCAGTTAAGAATATAGTTATACGTTGATATTTGAGGAAATGTTTTCAGAAATTTTGTTCTAGCTATGACTTCCTGTACAATATGAAAAAGAGTATTTTATCGAAAAATTGATTATAGATTATGAATGTTTATTTTTAAAAATTTATAAAAACCGTTTGAGTTTTATTTATAACGCTTTGGAACTTGTAGCTAGCCGAAACTCTTTTTTTTTTTTGTTAAAAAAAATTAAAAATTAAATTATAAATGTTGTTTTTTTATTTTATTTTCACAAACTATTCCCTGCGTAGTGTATTCATTGATAACCTATATACAACGTACTTTTTCTTTTGTTGAAACTATACAACATACTTTAGTAGATAATAATAACATGGCCCGTATTTTAGAACACTAATTCGTATGGGCGCGCAGAAAGGCAACAATGCTTGTTTGCAGAACATCGGGAAAGCACGAAATGAGTCTTCTGCAAAATTATTATTTTACAATGCTTTCTTACTAAAATTAATATTTATATTCAAATTGTGTAGAGAGGAAATATCAACGAACGTTCCTTGTCATGTGAAATTATTCACCTTGATTAAAATATACCCAACTACATTCTCTTTAATTAAATTTATATGATAAAATTGGCCGTTGATTTAATAAAAAGCTCGTACAAATTGATGGTCAACATTTACTATTAGCAACTCCACTAGTACTACTGCAAAAATAATGTTATTTGGTAGTATCGAGAAATATATTTTATTGAAACTCTACATTTCCGTACTAAAAGGATCTAATAAAAATTACTATTTAAAATTTCACTTACTTATACACTTTCACATCAGTGTTTCAGTTTAGAGGAATAACATTCGTAGTGTCAATAATTATTCATGTGTATTGGCTCGATATTCTACTGCCATGTCATTGTAGAATCATAATTAGTTATACTACTCGTACATCAATACATTATATTAAATAAATAGGGAATACATTTTGTTATTGTTTTGCTAAAGATCTATGTATGCCAGAAAATGCGAAGATGCCAAGATACGTGATGAATTCCACATACAAAGTCATATATATCTCAATTGTAATCGGTCCCTTTATAATCTAAACACATACAAAGTCATATATATCTAAATTTGACATGCTAAAGTTCTATATATGCCTTTAAAAGAAGCACCCATCATCATTGATCACTAACCATGTTAATTTTCGGTTTGCAAGTTTTACGATCGGACGGTGAGAACGAGGTAGGGGTGGGAATTGGGCGGGTATGGGCGTCCATGGGCACTTGAAGCATCGGGCCGGGCGGGTCGGGCACAAAATTTCAATGGCTATTAGGGTAAGAGGGTTAATTGGGCGGGCAATTTTGAAATTCGCCTTGCCCATTACCCGCCCAAGCCCATTAAGAAGCTCGGGTAATTCGAGTATAGACGGGCGGGTAGCGGGTAATCTCATGACTTAAAAAAAAAGTCACTTTTTCCTTTTTTTTTATAGAATCTGCAAACACCTTTCTTGATTCTAAAGAGACAACGTGGGATTAAAACTAGCGTTATTTGTGTTGTTCCTTTTAGGAATTTAATCTCACATTGAAAACTAATGAAGAATTCTCATGAGATATAATATAAACTTATCCCACTCTTTGTTCCCTCAAAGTCAAAGACTACTTCAGTATTCTATTAGGAATTCGCTTGGGCCGCAAAGCAATGTACTGGGTTCGTGTGATTTCCTTTAAACATATTGTTTACCATCTCAACTAAACCTAGCAACATAGACAACTGGGATTCATCAATCCATAAAGTTGATGTAATTTGGTTGGTTATCATTGAGTGACGTTAAGTGGGTGCGGGCATGGGCGGGTACGCGGGTGGAGTTTTTAACCCATGCCCACCCACCAAAATTTGGTGGGCTGGGCGGGGTGTGTCTGAGACGGGCGCGGGAGTCCATGGTCTTCGTTGGACTCGGGTGTCCGTGAGCGAGTTCGGGCTCATGGGCAAAATTCCCACCCTCCAAGGGCCGATCCTTTTCTCAACTAACAAGTAACAAGAATCCTAAAATTCTAAACACGTGTTAAAAGGAAGAACTTACACGTGAGATGGGAGGACAAAAGAAGTTAAAGTAATGTGTTAGGAAATAAAGTGTGACAGGCTGTATAAGTAACGGATTGTTGCTGCGTGTTTCCTGAAAGTACGATCCCCCATATCTCGCTTACTTTTGTTTGCTTTCTCTTACTATCTTTCCGTTTTTTCTGTTTTTTTTTAAGAGAAATTCAAGTCCAACCACTTTTTAGTTTGATTTTAAAAGACATTATAGAAGGTGATCGTGATCGGATCCGGCTCAACAAACTTTAGGAAATAAGGCCTCTAGTTTGTGCGGTAAATAATCAAGTTGCAGGTCCACAAATCAAAGTCTTAGCAGTAAAAAGACGTCTATAAAATTACACTTCTTTTACACAATATTACAAATCTATATAAAAAGGGTCGGAGATCTGGGGAATAAAGAAAAATCTATGGAGAATAAAAACTTAGTGAACCATGATTGACTTAGGGGGAATATTTATTTTTTAACCTAAAAATTAATTAACTTGTCTCTTTCTTACCCCCTAATCTTCATCTTCCTCAATCTTCATCCCACATTCCCACCACAAATTCCAGCCACCAATAATTCCGACCACCACATATTCTGACCACCACTTTCATCTCTCCCATGTTTTTCTTTCTATTTTACTGTGGTGGTTCAGTAAAATAGATTGTCATTTCGACAAATTTTTGTTCGAGAAAAAAAAATAGATTATTTTTTAAGTGATATTGAACTATTTCCTATAAGAAATTGGCTTTTGGTTTGTGCCGATTTTGGGTAAATACGATGCTACTAAAGAAATTTCATTTTTGTGGTGTCTACCCAATTGAACCCCAAATGTGGACATTTTGCCTTTCATCTCATTGAAATTGCTAATCAAAACAATATTTGAAAAAAAAAATAAACAAATTTATTAATTATATTTTCAGAAAATTAGGTTGGAGACCCAATTTACTTTTTTTTTAAGACAAATTACATTGTAGCAAAAGTTTTTGGTTCTTGAGCTAACTCTGCGCCTTGACCTAGCCGACATTCAGTATCACGTATCTTGTTAAAAAAACTTTTAAAGTGCGAGGCCTTAGAAAGAACTGAATGGGACTAAAAAAAGAGAATGGATAGACATAACCTTAAATTATTTACAAATAATTTCCCAAGTCCTATAAAGTAGGAAAATTGTCATGTGCCAATGACTTCTTCCAAACGTGAGAATAGATATAAGACAAAGAGAGAGCTTCTTAAAATGAAACGAGAAATAATATATATAGACAACCACCGTTTGATTCAGACTAAGTCCATTGTGCTAAAACATCTCATCTCAGAGCCACAACAGTGAGGAGAGCGAAGAAAAACTAATCCTAATGGGATTGGACAGTAGCAGTCAATTATAAATTCATCAGAATCGAGAGTGACAACCACAATCTAATTTAGCATCTGCATGACCCTCGGAAAGCAGTACTATACCAGTCTACCAGTCACACTCAACAGTTATTGAAATTAATTTTGCGATTCAACGACATCAGATTGTCCTACATTAATAGATCAGGCAACAATCCAAGAGACAACCGACCTCAACAGACAAAGAAACACCAGGTCGATAGACTTCAGCATCATATTCATCATCTGACTTCTCATATGTATTATAAGTATAAGTTTCGTTATTAGTGACATTTTCGAACAAATTATGGGTGAAATCATAGTCTTAAAGGCTTAGAGCATCTTCAATGCAAAACTCAAAAGAAACTCAATTTGTCTTATGTGTCAAGGTTCAATTGAGTTTCTATTCGTTAATATTGAGATCATCAATTCAAAAAACATCTCTAATGCAACAATATACAGACTTAAAAATAACTTAGGTGTCATTTCTTAGATGGGAAGATTTGATTTTAATATTGAGGGTTAATTGATATCCTTAAAAGAAATCTCAAATATTAAGTTTCAATTCTTGAGATATCTCAATATTAAATGATGTCAAATCATTTTCATCTTTTTGCATTAGAAAAAGAAAAAGAAAAAGAAAAAAGGTTTTAACTACTACAATTTTCAATGGGTCACCCAAATCCAAAGTTTATGGTGAAATGAGTGTTGGACAATACGTGACTATGTGGTACAAGTAGTCGAAAGAGATACCAAACCAATTCCATTATTTGCATTAAATGCCTTGCCTCCCGCTTCATCTCTAGTCTCTCTCTTGTAGACTATTTATTACTATTATTATTTTATTTTACTCAAATTCTAAACGTACATGGTATTTTGAAATTGTATAGAGGAGAAGGAAGAGAAGATGAAAGTAGTAGTATTTCGTACGAGGTTGGACTTCCGTACGCAAAAAGGATGAGAGGAAGAGAGTTGTGAGGAAAACGGGAAGGGGAGAGAGTCGGTTTTTGGGTAATTTAAAAAAGCAAGAAAGGAGACAGGTTCTGATTACCGGCTAAAGGCGGTGGTTGAAAGGAAGGCCGTTAGAATGTTATACAGGTGGCACGCTTACAGCCTGGACTGACAGGATGGCAGTAATGATCTGCCTTCCTATTCGGCGATCTCAGTTTGTCGTTACTATCCATATCACCAATTTTTGTTGTGATAATTTTGGAACTAAAGAAAAAGACACGAAATTTCTCTCATCTCCTTCTCTCTCTCTCTCTTTCTCTCTGCAGTCGAGTACACCCTCTTCCTGTCATCCACTAATTATTTACTGCTTCCTCGAGATTCAACCCATCATCATATCTTCTATATTGGCAATTTGGTATGAAATATCTCCATTAAGAATGTGTAAAAGGGACCTCTAGTCCACCACACTCTGCTGTAAGGATTGGCCACTCGTATTAAGTTCACGATATCGTGAGATCGAATCTCGAGAAGCAGTTTGTTATCAATATTTATCTAGTGTAATTTAAGTAATACATATACTAAATAATATAATAGATTTATGGAACTCTCGTTATCATCCAAACCTCATCCCCTAAGTTTTGCCTTCGTCTTTAAACTTATCTTCATATTCATTTCAGCCCATGCAAAATAATACTAAATATACCTTCACGACACCGTCCGACACTTGATATTGTGTTTCGGGCGAAAACATTCAAGTGGTGAAAAGTGTTATTGACATTGAAGTCACCCAATTAAGAGTCACTCCAAATAAGTTTCTATTTATAAAGTCCACCCATTGGAATTTTTAGAGCAGATTTAGATATAATTTGGAGTCCATCTTCCATCAGTCAATGCGCAAATACTATGATATCACTACGTGATCAGTTGCAAATAACCTGAGCACTATCTTCAGTTACTTCCTTTAGCGGGCCTAATGGATGCCAATCATTACACAAATTTCATTTATCAGTTTCATGAACCAACAAGGGAGAGCTCCCCCCTACTCCAATAAGTTGAAGCAGGATCATGAGCTTTTGCCACGCTCCTCAATAGGCAAAAAGTCATTGTTTGAATAAGCTCCCCACCACTCTTTAGTGTAGCAGTTGGACACCCCTCTTAAATCCATGAGGTCGTGAGATCGAGTCTCTGTAGAAGTAGTTTGCCATCAAAATTTGTCTTATGTAATTTATGCAATATATAAAGTAAATATTATTATACATTTGTCGGGCTTTAGGCCTCTTTCATATAGTCGGGCTTTATGCCTATTTCATTATAGAATTAGGCGAGTATCGTGCTCATCACAATTTCATGATGTATCAATGTCTTGTAACGACTAACGTAAATCGTAGTGGATTTCTCGAAAAGACAAAAAGGAAAAAGAGAATAAGCTTCTTCACCCATTTAAAAGACAAGGTATCTTTATTGTTGGTCAATTCCCAAAGCTTAGAGCATCTCCAATGCAAAACTAAAAAAAAAACTCAAATTATCCTATGTGTGAAGGCTCAATTGAGTTTCTCTTTCCTATATTTCAATATTGAGATCCTCAATCCAAAAGACATCTCCAATGCAACACTCTAAAAGTTAAGAAATAACTTAGTTGTCTTAGATGGTAAGATTTGCAACGTCACAGTTAACTGAATACATTCAGCGATATACGTGTGATTTTCGATTGAAACCTCGCAGATTACTCAAAAGTTATAATATTACTCTAAATATGTACATAAATTTCTTTTCATCTAAAAACAAATGTGACTTATATGCAAGCCACATAAATTCAAGGTCTACTTTAACAATCTCAAGTTAGTCGAGCACAATACAATTACTATATAACTTATTGGCACAAGTCATAAGGTGTATACGAAATATGAATCTTGCCCCTTCGTGTTTCATCAATAAATCAGTGACAATTTTTTTTAAACTTCTTTAATCACCTCAACCGTTTGTAAATTCAGATGACTATATTGTAACTATTTTTCCTCGTGGTGGTTTTAGCCTCTCCCACTTTTAACTGCCTCACAATTTTTCTAACTGTTCCACCCTTTTTTCTTCTTTTTTTACTTTAACTTCCCGAAATATTTTCTTAATTTAACTTCCCGTGATTATCTATACCGGTGCAAATCCAAAATTGTTGACATGGAATTCGTGGGGGCACCTACTAAAATTATAAATAAGTACTAGAAATATTTAAAACTTGGAAATTAAGTTAAGCGAAATTAGGGAAAAAGATATTATAGAGA
>BEHA01050249.1:1103174-1118083 GCA_002897215.1 Eschscholzia californica subsp. californica | reverse complement strand
ACATTTTCAAGAGTAAGAAATACTTTAATTATGGGTGTTAGTTTGTAGTTCTTTGTCTACTTCAAACAGAATCAGTCTCTCATGAATTGACCTGGATGACTTTGTCTTGGAGGGTTGGTGGATTATACTATAAATTAAGCTTCTCACCAAACCACGAAACAAGAACAAAAAGTAAAGAAGAATGTACATGAATTTCATTTCTTAGTCGATCGTAAACTTGTTTTAGACGTACTAATATGAATTATGGAGGTTGGACATCGATGTCTTACCTGCAACACTATATAATAATATTTAATTTTATATTTGTGATTAGAGAATATTGAATTAAACAATAATGATGGAATATCAATATTAAGTAAATTATGATTTCCAACTTCTGACTTTTAAATGTATTAGGTATTGAATAATATCTTCCAACCCTTTTAATTCATACATGATACAGTTTATGCTTATCTAAGAAATCCTAGATTATCTTTTATTTGGTCTCTATCATTTAAAGTTCCTAGATTGGTCAGAAAGTCAATTAATCTTTGTTCGGATTACTATAGTCTAAGGTAATGTGTAAACTAACTCTATCTGCATCAATGGTAGTGACATTTTTATTTATCAAAGAATAAGGGAAGTGGATTCAAATATTCAACTAATTCGAGCTACGATATTCATCAATTTATTGTGGTTCTTTTAGGAAATAGTGTTTTGGATATAGAAACCCGAATTGTCCTAAATAGCTGTTTATGGGCAATCAGTGGAATTTATACACATGACTGTGATGTTGTTTGTTTGATCACTATGATTCTGGTTATATTGCGAATTGATCACATATGAACTTGGGACTCAAATAAGTAAATCTTTTGTTTTTTTGCAAACTAAAGTACAAAACTAATGTGCTTCTTGAGTGCTACGAGATTTTTTCTTCTACGGTTTGTAGCATATGGCTAAAGCCCATGCACCAATTATGAGTATGACTTGAGAAATTGGTAAATAGAGATTAATTTCAGTGGAAGTTATTTCTTGTAGCCCTAGATGATCCACAGTATAGTAGATGTTCAATCAAATTAATGGTATCCACCCTTATCATTGATAATGGTTAAAGAACTTCTTGATGTTCATTTGGCAAGCCCAATTGCATATTGGCTGCAATGTTTTGGTGTGCATGAAAAAGGTTACTGCCCCGGTCGTAGGGGAAGACTTGAGACCCCTCGTTGGGTATCCTAGCATCATTCAAGTTTTTTTTTTTTGTTGAAATTTAACAATAATATAATTAATAACAAGTTTACAGTTATAGTACATATCAGAAACAAGTTTGAAATATATTTCCATAATATATTGCCTTCAGTTATCTGAGCTCATTTCGCGACTTTCTCTTTGGTTTATAGTGGATTCTGGCGATGTAGGAGAATTAAATGCTGGTGAGTAGATATATAGGATCTTTAACTTGCTGGATGTGAGTGACAAATTGTCAATCATGGGGCTTAGGGAGTTTCCTGCCTAATTTCTGTTGATGTTCCATGCCAATGATGGGAAGTAGGGAACAAGCCCGGGTTGGTCATGCCGCGTCTTGCCCTCCTTCACATAAGCAGGAATAGATCGAGCCAGTAGGCCAAAGAGGCGGTCGGTTCTGGTCCGAAGACGGGGGCTAGAGATCCATTGAAGTGGTGCATGTAGGGGGCGTAGGCCCGAAGGCTACGCTCAACACTTTACTACTGGGGTTTGAGATCCAATGTTTCCATAGAATCAAGGTAAAGAGATGATGATGACCCTCCAGCGACTTGGTCTGTCTATCTTGCATCGGCGAGTCACCATCGCCCTCAAAGCCTACAGTGAAAACTTGAAAGCAAGACATCGTTTTTTGGGATCCTGAAAATGATGGGTTAGAATTTGGTTGTCGCTTTCTATTACACCGTGCATGTATTTATGATCGCTTGCCTAATGGATGCCTGAAACAACAGCCTTGGTTTCGCTTTCCTCGCTAATCCGAGCTCTAAGAGTTTCTACTTTTAGTTCGATAAATTTGACCAAAAAATCATGAACAATAAGGCTAATACCAATACAATTGTTACTATCTGTAAATGAAGCATCCCTAATGGTCTTTCTTCCTGTACGGGCACTTCTGTTACCTATGAAGAAGTGCCCACAAAATATGCATGGTCAATGTTGTCTCCATTTTCTAGCCCACAAGCTCCTGCGTTCTTTTCATTACACCCCACATTGTTTTTCCGACCCATTATTCCACCATTTTACCCTCACCCATCCAAATTCTCACACAATCTAGCAAAGCCCAATATATTAAGTATCAGTCTCATGTTCAGCCGAGTGTTTATATTTTTCTCTTCTTTGGAGTACTCTAAGACCTAAGTCATGAAATTTAGGGCCAAAATTTAGGAGTTTATTACATTTTGTTATCTTCCCATTCCAATCCATTCATCAATTGAATTATTCTTAATTAGAACTAAGGTTATTTCCCTCTTTCTCTTAAATTCTTAATATTAATTTAATTTTTTAGGTTATTTTTCAAATAGCCCCCAACTTTGTGACCAGCTTCCTTCCTCGCCCCCTACTTTAGTAAATATTCTCATATGACCCCCTTTTTCCGTTATCTTTAACTGTCCGTTACTCTCTCTCTTCCATCTCATTTTCTCTCTCTGCCAAGTCACCTATCACGCCACATCATCATCTTCTCCGGCAGGAGTCACCGGCCGGTCAAATTTTCGGCCGAGCGACCTTCAAATATTAAAAAAAAAAAAAAATTATTTTCTCTCTCTCTAGAATTTTTTTTCCTCACCTCTCTCTCTCTAAAAAATTTTGTTTTTCTAGAGAGAGAAAACAAATTTTTTTTTTTAGCCGGCCGGCGACCCCTGCCGGAGACCCCTGCTAGAGAAGATGATGATGTGGCGTGATAGGTGACTTGCCAGAGAGAGAAAGTGAGATGGAGGAGAGAGAATAAGAACAGTCAAAGATAACGCAAAAAGGGGGGTCATACGAGAATATTTGTTAAAGTAGGGAGCCAGGCAGGAAGCTGGTCACAAAATTGGGGGTCATTTGGAAAATAACCCTAATTTTTTTTATACACTAGGAGTTGAAGCCAATCCTAGTTATGTAAACAATTAGTTAATGATACTGCTAATTTTTTCTTTTAATGTATTTCAACTTTTCTATGGATCTAAAAGACATAGTAGTAACTAATTTAACTCATCAACAATAAAATAAGAGCTTTTTGGGCTTACCCCCTCAAAACTAATCAGTAATTGAGTTTACCCCTTTCAGTAATTAGTAATTGAGCTTACCCACTTGAATTTAGTATTTTTAGCAAAACTACTAAGGACATGTTTGGCATGGGATGATAAAATCACAAATTTACAACCAAAATCAATCTTTACTAATCTTATTACCGACCAAATCAAACAATAAAAGTAATGTGCAATAACTACGGAGAATCATATTGAAGGATAATTATTCTTGGTAGTCACATTTATTTCACGTATGTCAAACACAACCTTTGTGTTTTTGTCAAAAATGATAAATCTAAGGGGGTAAACTCAATTACTCATTATCGAGGGGGTAAACTCAACTAATAATTAGTGATGAGGGGGTAAGCTCAAAAAACGCATAAAATAAAGGAGTGTGATATATTATAATTGTTTATTTAGTATTAAAAGGTGAGGATAGAAACTTAATATTGTTTTATTTCTTAGTTTTTCAAAAGCCGCATAGAGATATATTCTGCGAAATGGTAAGAGGCCTTACTTGAGATTTTATGACAATATAAGAAATTTTCTTCAAGTGATTATTTTTTTTCTTACCCTCAAGTGTTCCCCCATCGTATAAAATGTCTGGCCTCGCTAGTAAGTAAGGTTAAGTCAGTGGATTCCAATTATGAGATCAAACCTGATTGACACTTTGTTAATCTTAATAATACCAGGAACTCGAGGAAATGATAGAATCTGATTAATAATTTGAGGGGTTTACTTACGATAATTTCAAAACATTGGTCACATAGAGTTTTCCAAATTAACCTAAAATCTTAGAAAAGTGAATATCATTAATGTGCATGAGATATTATCTAGGTCCTGCCACAGAGAGAATCCAATTTCGACGACAAAGAAAAGCATAGTAATTTTCACATTTAATGTGGGGTTTTTTTTTTTTTTGAGAAATCGACTAAGATCTACGTTAGTTAATTAGTATCAATACAAGGAGCTGTAGAACAAAGAGTTTTATGCCAAAATTCTCGTAAGTAAGATCAAGTATTTCAAGTGACTGATATAGAGAAGGATATCTTGATTTTGATTACAATTCAATAAAATTTCCTTTATTTAGTTACATATTTCTGTTGAGAACATACACAAATTAAACAAGTAAACTTACAAAATGTCATATGACAAAATAACTTGGGCTTACTTCGCGAAAATCACGATTAAATCTATACATACTACTTATCAAATTATAAAAATTGTAATGAATAAATAAATAAATAAATAAATAATCACCCCTAAAATGTTTACTTATGATCTTTGACCATATTAGCTACCAAAACCCCAAGTTAATCAAAGAATATACATATCCGATCGTCAACTAATTTCGCTTAGATTTACGACCACTAACGGTGTTTTTACGATGGCCTCCCCCTCTCGGGCTAGGGCCAGAAACTTTAAGCCCACCAAGGATTTTATCGTTTGTGAATCCATGACCATCACCCGGGCTTGGACCCGAGAGTGCCCTACTAAAAATTTGTTCTTTTCCCAATTTGTTGCTTCTAGTATCACAATTTTTAATTCCACCCAAGTTTTGCGAATCGGTGAACTTGTGACCTTCACCATGACTTGGGCCAGCGTTCTTGATACCACCCAAAGTTTGGGTATCAGTGAACTTGTTTCCAGCACCAGGACTAGGACCAGAGTTTTTAATTCCACCCAAAGTACTCGACTCAGTGAACTTATTATTATCACCAGGACTAGGGCCAGAGTTTTTAACAGCACCAAGAGAATTCATAATATTGAAAAGACGAGCTTCTGATGAGGCAAAAAATGTAGAACTTAATAGAAGAAATAGATGAAGAAATAATGACAAGTAGTTGAAGAAAGCCATGTTGATTTGTTTAATGATAATGGAATTGAGAGTGTGTATATGTTTGGAAACTTGGGTTGTTAAAGTTTCATATTTATAGTGCAAATTTTAGAGAGAGAGAGAGAGAGAGAAGGGTTGGGACTTGGGGGGTTCCGTATTCATTTGGAGAGAGTTGAAACTTGGAAAGTGTTGAATTGACTACGAGTCAGTGACGCCACCTTGTGTGTGTGAGTATTGGTGAAGAAATATAGGAAAAGGAAACATCAGAGGAAGATGAGATTGAAAGAAAGAATAGAGGAAATGGGAGGAAATGGAGGAGTAAATACATAAATAAAAACGAGAATCGGGTCCAAGTTGGAAGGTTTAATATTGAACATGGAAAATTGTTTTGAATGGAGAAGAGTGGACTAGTTCTAAATATACTCGACTTATAATAATGTTTTTCTTTGATGGCTTATTCAATCCATTGACAAAAAAAAAGGTAAGACATTCAAATCTATTGTAGATTAGCTCCTAAACAAATTTATGTTTACTTGGTTATTCGTACGGGCGTTATTCGTAACGTCTGCTAAAACAGCGAGGACTTAATAAACACACATTCGTTGATTGACCTACTATCCGCTTGTAGTTTCATAGCACAACACTTCTTATAAAATGTTAAGATCTGAAATCTAATATAGTATGTAGTTAAAGACATACTATATGTTATGACTCAATTAAAGTGACCCACACAATGCATATTTGAAAGGTAACAAAACCCTCTATATAAATTGATACTTTAAATTGAAAAAAAAATAATATAAATTGGTACTTTTGGAGGGTTTTAGATTTCCTAACTTGTTGGTGTCTTTTCAGTAGGTAAGGAAACACAAGAACAATGTATATTTGGGCTACATGTGTTGCACTTAATTTTGGATTTTGCTAGTTTTGAGTATTATTGAGAAAAATAGGTGTATGAGGAGATAAACCTACTCCACCAGCAATTATAATTAAATCTACTACCAATTTTGAGAAAAAATCTTTATTCTTTGTGTTGTGTGGGACCAAAATTCCAAAGTACCAATAGTTGGATAGTCTCATAATTAAAAATCACTCTGACTAATATGATCTTTGTTTGTTTTCAAGTTTAGATTTCAAATTTGCAACAAAAAATATAAAGTTTAGACATCAAATCCTATTCAATATTGGAATTGAAGTGCGGTAATTTTTACATTTTTTTATTTGTACTAGTGTCCTGCGTTTGACTTGTTCATTTCTCTAATCATGATAATTTTATATTCCTTTATATGAATTAAAAGTCAATTGTTTGAATAAGTTTAAACAACTATTATATCTCGAGGAAAAGAAAACAAACTCAAAAAATTTAAATAATACAATCCACATCGCGGATTAGCCCGAGCCAAATTCATACTTATGCTCACTGGTCATTGTTGGTATGAAATTTGAGGCTAACTCCCTCTACAGGTGACTGTTGACTTTGATCTATTGTTCAGCTAAACTTAGAGAATTTATTCTCTTTTTATTCTTGGTACGTTTTCTTTTGTTGAAATTATCGTTGGTACATTATTGACTCATTAAGCACGTGTCACTTATAAAATTAGAACTTTATAATATTTGGTGAAGAATCCCTAAATTCTCCACATTGGAGTAGAGTGTTGAAAGAGAGCAACTTTACTTTTTCTTTTTGATAAATGGGTTTGTCCCCCAAACCCCAAAAATTGAACTGTGTTTGTATGGTTAGACACCCCAATAACATCTCCCGTCCACAATTCAATTTTTTATTAGTCTTACGTGTTAAATTTTAAACGAAACTTTCTATGGTTATTTCAAAGATATATGAAAATTTAATTTATATTAGTTTGAATTCAAATCGTATGTGTTAAGTTCCGAATGAGAGTGACTTTATTTTGTTATTTCACGCCTTTCATATAAACCAAACAATATTTATGTTCGACCATAAAAATAAAGTAATTTTGTTAATTTGGTACTATACTAATATGGGTCTGGATTTTGGGATTGTGGAATGTGAGATTCAAGTCTTGTTGTTTCTTAGAACAAATACATAAATTTCAAATCAAAAGTGACAGACACTTAAGTGTCCCATGTAGGAGACATGGAGTTATACATCATTAACTATGTACCAATGGAGTTTTAGTGGAAGATGGTCTGATTTTTAAATTTTTTTTTATCTTAAGATTAAAAGAAATGTCTAGGTGAATATCATCTTAGGAAAATGACCCTAGTAGTTAGTTGGTCTTCTTTTATCAATGGAGACAATAACAAAGTGAATTTGAGAGTACTAGATTGTCTATGAAAATTGTAAAGTAAGAAGTTTTCATCCATCCAAAAGTGTGTCTTTGGAGTCCATTTCTTAACCTAAAAAGATGAAGACTTTTGATATCAAAATGCATGATTTACTTCAATGAAGGAGACCCACCAGTCAGAATTTTATTGATCTTATACAGTGAAAATCAGGTGGAAATCAACTAGTTTAGGTCCAATTGTTATTTTCGAGCTTGTTACCTTTTATTTTTGTGACAAAGAAAATGATATGACCACTTAAATCCCATTCACTGCATTATCGAATATTATAGTTACCGTGCACAAAAGCTAGTAGTGCTCATATTAGAAAATGAACTTAGACATGATGTGTCCACAAACTTTCTTCCTAGTACAAATTTACAAACTTCTAAAGCTAAAAGTTAGTCCTAGACAGTATTGACACACTGATCATAGACTTGAAAGAACCGATAAGAACAAAAACCTAATGTCTATGCTCCGAACTCAATTTTCATACATTCATGTCAATGCATTATTTTATGGGAATTATTGTGCAAGCGTTAGTAATTTTGCAGTCAGTTGTTGATACTTGAATTCTTGTCATGTTTCTAAACTTGTTGCTTATAGTGGACTACCTAACGGTGTTCGTCCAGACTGTTGCTCAAATCAGTACCGAGATAACATGGCTACATTTTTTGTTTCGACATTAAAATCAATTTCATCAGGGGTCCTGTACTTGGGTTTCCTCAACCAACAGAGCTACCAACTAACTGTAAACTCTTGACTGATGTTTCTGAAATATGGGGAAATTAAGATCTGTGATTATAAAGGATTTGTTACAGCCCAACAGAACTTGAGAGATGCAGTGAGGAAGTAATGGTGGGGAATAAGGCAGACGAAATGAACAAAAATGTTGTTAGCTGAAGGAAGCGGCAAAGATGGCGGTTGACGTTTGTAATTCATCTGATTGGAGTATTCAATTATTCAGTAATGAAAACATTGGTAAGGGGCTCAAGCTGCCGAGCTATTTCCGCATACCTCTCTCTTACTGTCCCTAAAATCAAAGCATGGTTCTTATCAGAGCTGGCTTGATTTTTCTTTTTGAGAGCAGGGTTCGAAGTGCCTGAGAAACTCATGCTGACCCATGGCAGGCCTCAGGTGACAAGGTTTTATCAGATTCACTTCCTGATGACTTTGATGAGGGTCGTTCCTCTCGGATTTTAGTCAACCTGTTTGACTTCTTGTTCGTCAATGTTGACCAATATTTGGCTAAGCTTTAACAAATCTCTTTATTTATACTGTATTAAATTCAATCTTACAAAAGCAAATATCATTTACAATAAATAAATGTATATATACAAGTAGCAAGCCCACAAGATAAGAGATGGAAAGTAAAAAGACATTCAGAAACTGCTGGACTTCCCCAATGACCTAAAGAAGTCTATCATACTGTCATATACATCTTCTTTGCCTCTTGTACTCATGAGGAAATCAATATGTCCATAAGAGTCAAGATAGAGCAATTTTGGCTTCGATTTCAACTCCTTCAGAGTGAGCTTCACATCTTTTACGTCAGCTAAAGCATCCTTACCTCCATAACCCATCCATATCGGCAGAGACTTAGGTATGTCTCCGAGGTTAAAGGCCGTGGCTTTAAACTGACCATATCGCCTCATGTTCCCCCATAGTCCATAGTCATACATAGCAAATGTACCCTTTCGGATCACTGTCAAACAGAATGAACATCTCAGATGAGATTTCTGCATCTATTTGAATATTTCTACAAAGAATATCAATGGGTAATAACACAAAATATAACTCGTATAGGAAATAACAAAGAACTTTCAGACTTCAGTGTCGTATAGGGAATAAGAAGTAAGTACGTGAATGTAGAAAATACTGGTAAGTTATCCAAAAATTCTAATTTGATGATATGGTTCGAATTTTCTCAGGGGTGGTTTGTGTTCAAAATAGCAGTCAACAACAAAGCAGTAGCCTCAGCCCTCAGCTATGACTTATGAACTTGTTCTTAGACGAAAACATGTGTGTTTCATAATAGGATTAGTTCATGTGGAGAAAAATACAAAACTATGATTGATGTGAAGGACATAAGATGACGAACTAGTAGAGTACATTTTATAAGAACATTTAAAATGCTTACTTTGGAAGAGATGGTTCAAGTTCTTTGATGATGATGGGTGAGGTTCATATTCAAGATAGAAATCCACGCGAGAGTTGTTGAAGCAGCAATTCTTCCCTAAAAGATAATCAAATTTCTATTAACCGTCTAAAAGGAATGAAATGTATATTCAAGAATGAGGACTTGCTATTACATGGATTATTTCTTCATGTTTAAGAATTCGATCTTCAAGTTTTGATAAACATTATGAGTTCATGAAGAGCGTATAATGCACAGACCTGTTATCGATGTTAGCAAATCGTTACAGTCCAACCGCTCAGAACATATTGAATCCAAGATATGAACACCAAAGTCGCTGAATATAACATTAAATGCATGTATCAAGAAAAAGCTTTAGATTATGCAGAAATTAGTAAAAGAACTGTACAAAATGGATTTGAACTTTGAAGATAGCAACTAGTGTGATCAACCTCCGAAAATTGAGTTGATGAATCCCCATAGCACGAATCATCTACCAATAGGAGTACAAAAATCACATCATCATTTTCACATATCAATTCCCTGAACACTCAAAATCTTAACTGGGGTTGAATTCTACCTGATCAAGATGCATGTTAACCATATCACGTACAAGAGGAGCATTGACATTTCCCAGATAGGATATCGGACAAAGAAAAGCAGCAGCTTCAACCATGTTCGCCGTATCTGAACGGGTCAGAGCAGCAAGGGACATAATGGTTCCCTGTGAAGTGTGAAATTTATGGAAGAATGAGATCCAACAACAACAAACGGCCTTCCCAACAATGATATATGGCTACATGACATGCAAAACCATTTTAAGTATTTTGTTTTTGCAGTATCAGATATTTGCAGTCACTTCAATGGTTATAGTGTGATATATATATATATATATATATATATGCACATGATCATTTAGGAACATAAAGTACATATCTAGGTTTAAGGACTGTGTATGATGGAACAACCGTTAAACCAAAGTAAAAAAACTCAAGTTTAAATTAATAGTTAATAACTAAGACAAGAAAATATTGTGTGCATGGCCATGTTCCTATATTGGGATTTTTAAGTTGACTTAGCCGACACCCCGTTTTAGTTTCATAGCAATTCAAGAGATACCCCGTTTTACCAAATATCACACCGATAAAATTTAAGCTGCAAACTGATATAAGTAGATTTTGGACCTGTGAATGCCCTATGAGAAAAACTTTTGAGCTTGTTTTTAAGTTGACATATTTGATCACTTCTGCAAGGTCATATAGGGCTAGTTCCTGCCAACTCCAATCCCAAAAATCCTGCAGCAAACGAAATTTACAGTGCTGAAAGGCCCATTTAGCGAAAAAAATACAAGTTCGCGTATTAAGCACATCACATGACAAATAATGAATGGTAAGTAGCAACTAGTAAGTATGACTACCTTATCCCTTTCAGATAAGGAGATGTGTCCTGAGCTCCAACGAGTTCCACGTACATTTGCAACCCATACATCAAAACCTTGATCTGCAAGGATAAATCCTAATGACTGTTCCCTAGAATTCAAAAACCACGCATCTCCTGCCTGTCCATGTAGAATTTATCAAAAAGTGCATTCCCACTGATAAAAGCATGTAATAGTATAGTAGACCAAAATGTACAAACATCAACGACTAAGATCAACATAGGGAACATATTGAAAGAAGTTAAAGAGTCATGGTTTTCTCCTGGTTTTTAAAGATATTCTTATCTTATGGATATTACTTTGTTGAGCCAAACAAAATAGGGAAGGAATATAAAAGTTATCATCAATTTCTGATACTTAAAATTAAATCCCCCCACCAATACCCCAATCTATTTAGTAACCCTAATTTATAGTACTCAAATTTTAAACAAATGAAAATGGTAAAAGATGATTCTAGTTCAAATCACTCAAACAGTTGTTATTTCATAAAACCCATTTCCCCCAAAATCATCCATCCATCTTATCTTTAATACTATCTAGTAATATTGACTCTTTTGTTCTAAAATTTAACCCAATAATCATTTCAGACAGAACAAGAAACTCAATTTTTTCAAATATATTAAATTCAATAGTAGTATTAAATGAAAGATAAAAAGATAGTAAGAGATATGAAGAAGAAAACCATAAAAAGTCCATGTTGAAGGATAACAGGAGGACCAAATGATTTGACTTTTATATCTTCATCTCCATTACTACTTGATGAAACTCGTTGAAGAGCTAATATGTACCCATCCTCCGTTTGAACCTATAAAAACCCCAAATTCAAAAAATACAGATTGAATAAAATTTCAAAAACCCATTTTACTGAGTAAAACGAAAATCGGAAAAGGAGAAGAGATTAGTACGGTGTGTTCGGAGCATGGGTAACCGGAAGGTTTGATCAGCTGAGAACACAAACTGCCTCTACTTTGTGATCCACGGCGGAGATTGAAGTAATCTGTATCGAGTGATGAGCAGTGAACGCTGCCAAGAAACAGGAGGAAGATGCCCACAACAACAACTACCATTCTCTCCATTTCCTACCAAGTCATTGCTTTTATCTCAATTTATTTATATCTACTCAGAGACAAGGGGGGAAGAAATGAGGATTTTGGCCAAGCCTTGTGCCCGCTTCTAAATTAGGGAGATGATTGAATCCTCCGAATACATTTTTCAAAAAAAAAAAAAAAAAAAACATTTTAATGTTTAATTACAAGATTGAACGTGTACAAAAGAAACCCATACACCATACATCATACTTTCATTTATTTAGAAATATCAAAAAAATTCAAAATGATAGAATATATTTATACGGGTCTGTCCTAACCTAATAAAGAGACTCATACACACTAAGTCATGAAAGTTACCCTAAATGTCAGTTATTTATACTCTTAATAACACAAAATCAATAAATAATAGATTTCGACTTCCACCGAGTATGATCCTATAACCTCTAACAGTATTTCAAAGGGGATGCACTACTTAATGAACAAGACTCAAGAGGAAAAATTTAATTTTTGATATTGCGCCGGTTTATGTGTTTATTTTATTTTAGTTATTATATATGTGTAAAGCAGGTTAGAATTGAGCTTGTACGCATAAAAAGGTGTGTTGGCACAGAGACTATGAAAGTGATCTGCGAGCTCTCAGATCACACTAGCCATGCAAAAGGGGTTCTCCTAACTAAAGTAAGAAGGGATTTGGTGTTCGAGAAGACCGCCAGAGAATCTAACGACCCCCTACTCTTTAAAGCGTCAAAGGATGGTCTTCACTCCTCCATATAGTACCTCACAACGATCCATTGAGTACTCATTGACGTATGTTGCTTATTCATATATCGATCGAGCGGAAACAGGATGGTATTTACCGTTGCCTGGGAGTTGCGTGCAAGAGAAAAACTCCAGAAGAGAGTACAAGCCGAATGAAATAACACAACACACTCGGACGATTACGCTCTCACCCTTTTCCAACTCGATATGCGCATACATCACCCGCCTAGAAGAAGACACCCGATAGCAATCTACTCCGCCCGACCTAAAGCCAATACATACAAACCCATCCTTTGTTAAAAACAAACTTCCTTTCTCATCATGTGATCTTATTGCACCTGTCTTCTTGCCTCTTATCTTTCGTCTTCAATCTTCTCGCATCTTCTTGCTTCTTTTGTTGTTCTGAGCCTCGACATCTGCACTTCAAACCCTCAACCCACTTTAAATACATCTTTCACTAATGGTATTTCTCTCTTGTCTGGTCTCTATTAATTCTAGTTATGTTAATATAAGATGAAATTAGACCTTCTGTTCAAAATGTTGATGATCGTTTGATCAAGTGATACTTTGAGATTATTGAAATTCAACCACTCAGACTTAAAGTTTAAATGAAGTAGTAATTGCTTCTCTAATTGGTATAAGTAACCATTTATTTTAAGTTGATCAAACATTATTTGTTTGGTCATTGGGGAGCCACTTTTCTGATGGGTTGTTTGATCATCTTCAAATTTTTTTGTTGAAATTTATGCCGTTGTATTTTGTTATACTTGGATAGGGTCAGATCAAGAAAAAAGTCTGATGCAGATTGATACTTTTTTTTTTTTTTTGTAAAAAGTAAGTTGGAATGAATGAAATTTTACTTTTTTCTACCTTAAATTAAAATATCTTGTCATGGGACCGCCCCATTTTTCCCAAACTCATGAATCTCCATCGGGTTAGTGTTCATCCACAGCTAACATGTTGTATCTTCTTGAAATTTATCCGACCCGATGCGCCTGATTAAACAAGTGTTCGTTCAAATTCACCATCCAATAGGCTCGACTCGGCAGACTAAGAGCCTGAACCTGGACGTTCAATCTCATTTTCCAAACCTTCCCAAGCTCAGGGACATGCCAGACTAAAAGTTAGGTTAGGTTGGGTTGGCTAACGCAGACGACCTGTGGAGTAAGGTAGGGTTTTGTGGATACCATAGCTTAGAAAGTATCTCCAATCTAAAACTCAAAAAAAAAAGAAAAAATTCTATTAGTTTTATGTGTCAAGTTTCAATTTAGATTTTCATTCTTATGTGGCAAGATAGAGATTTTTCAATTCACGTTTGTCTTCAATACAAATATCTAATTAGTTCTGGCATCCCGACCCACATTACAATATGTAGTCTGCAAATTTGAAAACATACATTTTATATTTGTTACATGTACTATAACATCTGGTTCGTCTATAACAAAAAAAAAAATACTTTGATGTCACTGTATATAACAAAAAGAGTGGTCAACACTTGTTTGGCCAAGTGGTTAAAAATGCTGACATAAACTTCAAAATCCTAGAGGTTTCAGGTTCTCACTGAAGATGGAATCCATAGTTTATTGAACTTGTATTATTAGAGGTGTAAATAATGATTTTAGGACTCTTTCATTAATATTGAACTTAGTGTTATATTACATGTGGCTATGTGGCTGCCCATTATATTATTGGTAAGCATTGGATGCCTATAGACTAAGTGTCTTGGATATTGTTAAGAGGCATTATAGTTGCCCATGGATAATACTTAAACTTGAAGTAATGAGGTGCCTTCATGTAGAAGATAGTTGCCTCCACCTCATGCATGCAAGGAGGAGGTGCCTCCATGCATGATTCAAGGCACAAATTTTCTACACATGGTTAGTTCATGTGTCATCTTTATGGCTACTTCATTTGGGTATAAATATACCATAACTTGTTGTTATTTGAGGAGTGTAAAAATCCAGAGAATAAAATCAATAAAGTTTTCTTGAAATCTTGTCATCTTTAGTTAATCTCCATCTTTTTATTCTACTTTATCAGCACGAGGTTCTAACCAAGTGGGGAAATAATTCCAGTTATAGACGAAGGGTTGTCTTGAAGACCGTTTGAAAATCAAAGTAAGTTGTGTTATTACTTTTCAAATGTCGAATCTAACTAATAT
>BEHA01050249.1:1066436-1089562 GCA_002897215.1 Eschscholzia californica subsp. californica | reverse complement strand
CTCCAAAACTCATTTAGAGATATTATTAACTTGAACTTTTGTGCTAATTTTTGCGACATTTTGCCACTATGATTACCAACGGGTAAGTTACTTGAGATACTTGTATTAGTGTAACAAAAATTGGCCTAAACGTGACGGCTAAAGTATTCAACAAAATTAACTAGAAACAAGAAAGTGTCCCAGGTAGTGTTAATTCCCGAAAGCTTAGCAATATTTAACATTATTTTTATTTTTGATACGCTGATGCAAATCCAATGGGTTAGGAATTTTGGTCCTGACAAAGGGTCGACGAGCTCACTCAGAAGACACTAACTCTTACTACGTCTGAGCATACACTTATAGTCCAAACTCCGGGCGTTCTCCTATGCAATCTGATATACCCGCGTAAGAGATAGAAAAGACTCCATCCGTAAAACTACAAATATAAAGCTGAAAATGAGGTAAAAGTGTTTTCAAGGATGGCTCAACAAAACCATTTAAGAGATTTATTTGTAAGTCCTCTCATTCATTACACTACTAATCCCCTCCTTCCTAATCCCATTGTACCCAACTACACTACAAAATGGAATTGTGTTTTCTGTTTTTATTAGTCCACATTCAGCAATTCTTTAAGCCCGCATTTGGGAACCTGTTTTGAGTTGCTTACTAGTGTTTTGACTAGATTCTCCCACACTTTACTTAAAATTACAAAATCGTGAAAAATGTGGGACTTTTCAAGTTAGTTGTTTGATAATCATAAAGAATATCATTTTTGTGTACCCGATAATCGATCTCATTCTTGTGGATCATGGATTTACAGGTTATGTAGTCAAACAAGGTAAACTCAAACGACTATAACATATGTTATTAGAAGTCAACTTAAAGTTTCAATCAGACAAACATTTCATGAAAGTTGAAAAATCAATTTAAGTCTAACTCCATATTCAAACCATGATGAAAACATATTATAATAGTTTAAATATTAATGTGATCGATACTTATTTATAAAATGAAAGATAATATAAACAATCCATTACCACCCACTTGAATTAAATCATCTACAACATAAATAAGTTGTTAAGTGTGACCACACCCCTCTTGAAACAAGTTCTTTATTTTTATATTGTAAATATAGTAGCTTGATATCCAAGTGTCAAGTACTAGCTAGGATATTGTATCTTGATTTGAACGTTTACTTTTGTCAGCGTTAGGATATTGTATCTTGATTTGAACGTTTACTTTTGTCAGCATAATCTGCATTTGATACTAATCAGAATATCATATCTTGGTTTGAACATTTATTTTTGTTACCATAATCTGCAGTTATAAATTCAATGTATGCGCATAAACATATGTACAAAAGCGTTACGGGTCCCTTCCTAAAAAATGATGCAACCAAGGAAGGCAACTTGGAAATAAACAAGTGATAGATCACATTCAAATAAACAAACAACAACAAATACCATAAATGAAGCCAGCCTCTCTCTTTTGTCCTTCAAATCAATAACTCCTACGCATTTGGTGACGGTGTTCTCCGCGTTTTTTTATTAACATTCTCTTCATTATAGTTTCTTTTCAAGATTTAATATGCAACTTCTTTGCTTGGACTTTGATTTTCCCAAATGGCCCATTAAAACTAGGAAATAACCATTAAAAAACACTCCTTTTTCCTAAAAGTTGTGAGTCACTTTCTCTTTTCCTGGATTTTGCCTTTTTGTTCACCAAAATCCTTTCCTTTATTACCAAGTGGTAGTAGTTTTAAACTATTAATTAACCATTATAATAATAAGAAGAATACTTCACTCGGCTGTACTGAAAAAATAGGGTTAGTAATCTCACCGATTATTCCATCTCCACATTTCGGACACCACTTTTACACCTTACAAAGTGCACTGCCGCGTTTAACAATTAAGGCTGTCTACCTGTGAATCTTTGCCTAGTTAGATCCAAGAAGAAAAATCCACCATTCCATAATAAAAAAGAAAAATAAAACAGCCATAAGTTCGACACTCATGGGTCGGTCTTAATCAAAACTCTAGGGTTTCAACCGAACATCTTTATCAAGTAATTTTCATTGTTTAACCTCAGACTCGTTACCTTGTATATATATTAAAACAGATAAATTTAGAGTGAGACATTGATGACCCCTAATTAAGTAATTTTGTAACAAATTTAGACCAACCAAAGAACACATGGCTTGACCTTTTTTCCAAATATCATGAGTCTTTGACTTGATGTGTACATACAATGGGGTACTCAAACAACTTTAGGTAAAGTCAAAATCAGCTGACTCCTTATTACTACTAAATAATTACTCCAATGTGAAAACCAATTTCTAGTCAAACAAATCCAAGATTTCCAAACCTAACCATTTCCAACAAATATTAAAATCCAACTGAAAAAGGAAAGAAAAAAAAGTCAAATTTATTACTACCCTTTAAAATTCTAATTTAGTCCCACATTTCAAAGGAAACAAAAAGTCTTTAGACACGTCTTTAAAGAAACACCCAACTTCTCTATATAAACAGATTTAATGAAAGAACTTCAACCACCATAATTTCTTAAGTTTTAAGAAGACAAAGAAAACCCTCAACTCAATAATGAAGTTCTTGAAGATTGCATTAATGGTTATGCTAATAGGGATGTTGATTCACCATGAAAATATGACGGTACATTCTAGAGCTCTTAGATCAAATGAAAATGATAATATTATTATCAAATCAATGGGTGGTTGTGAAGGAGATATATTCGATTCAATGGCGAGATTATTATTACCTTCCTTCTCCGTTTCTTCTACAAATAACACAAAAGGCGGTCACAATCGCTGGTCGGTGAAGGAAGATATGGTATATACACTGGTTTCTGGGCCAAGCAGGAAAGGTCCTGGTAATTGAACCTACAGTTTAGCTTCCAATTTTAACATTTCTTCCTCATCAAGAAGATTTATTTTGTTTGTCTTCTCAGAATTTCATTTAGCTTTTTCAGTTTGATATTTCATACATACAGAAGTTTATATTCATACACATACATGTAATTTGAAGCTAACAATGGCTGTAAATTATGTTTTTATCAATTTATGATTCATTCTTTTATTGAATTCTTTCTAGTTTAATTAGTTGTTAAGAACTATTAATTTGATTGATCTTTTTTACTTTTGAATATGGGTTTGTGATAATATATAATTTCGACCCAAACTTACGAAGCTTAGAACTTAGAAAGAGAATTTCCGGTGCTCTGTTTCGATGAAGGAAGCCTAAGTAAGAAAATGAAGAAACAGAATGTCTACCAGTAAATCATCTTCCATATGTAAACAGGAATCATGGACTTTAAGTAAGTTTTGGTCAAAATATTAATCAAATTTTTGATTCCCTAAGATTTTTCTCTTTTTAAAAGATGAGTACATCATATAACATGAGAATGTCTTACAAGTAAGATGGAATTAGAACATAAATTCTCGATAAATATCCTTAGATGTCGTGATAAATATTTCAGACTTATTTACACATATAGTTACACTGAATAATACGACAAAGTAAACCACGACCTTCAAGTATCGAGTCTATGACTCCTAGCAAGATTTTAGACGCGATGCAAAACCATTAGGCTACGACCTTGTGTGCTACCCAATTATTAATTGGTTTTTATCTTTAATATCGGTGTAATAGATTGAGGAAGAAAATACGAAGAAGTTAAATGTTCCTTAGAGTTTTAGTCTTTTCAAGAGATTTATGTTTCTTACAAACAAAATTTTTACATCTAAATAAACCATAAGACAAATTAAAGAGAAGTAACTTGCCATATAATCTTACTCTATTCTTGTTAAGAGTTTATCTTATCTCGAACATAAATATTGTTTAGATTTTCTTTAGTCAAACTTAAGAATCCATGTCTTCATATTTTAAGGGCAAAAGCCCCAGTCAAATTCTTTGCAATAGGAAGACAAACAATGTAATAAAAAACACATAACTATTTTAAAGTAAACTGACCTCAAAATAAACCCTAAAAATCATCAAACAAACTACGACTATTACTTTTTATTCTTATTCTTATAATATAATGAAAGGTAAATGAGAGAAAGTCCCTACCAAGGTTATAGGACGCATGACATATCTTGGATTTTGGAGGCATACACGACACCAACGTTAGGCTATAAGGGCATCTGCTTCATCACATAAAACTACAATGTCTAAAAGTAATTCAACATTTAATTTCTAGCAAGTTCCCCTATAATTTGAAAATTTTGAACATGTAGTGTGTGTATATATATATTTATGTGTGTGACCTAACTTTGTGTCTTTATGCCCATATAAAAATCGTGCAAGTATTGAAGTTTAATTTATATACTTCGAGGGGAGGGAAGGGAAAACACCAAAAGTAGAAATGTACCAAGCCTACAGACTATTAAAATGAGACAACCCCCTCCCCATCCAAAAAAAAGGAAAAATATTTGCTTTGGCGTGCTAAATGTGCAATTACCACCGGTTCCACAAATCATAATTTAAGTATTTAATGATATTATAATGTGATATATATATATATATATATATATATATATATATATATATATATATATACACACACACGACACCCACACCTATACATATATATATATATATATATATATTGAAGGATCATTGTATCATGTAGTATAGACTATAGAGAATGTTTTGCCGGCATAATAATAAAAGTAACAGTAAGGTGGAACTCAACCAAAGTAAAGACCGATTGGAAATATTTCATATATAGAAAAAGAACCCCGATTCAATGAGCTCAAGCTCATACAGAGAGTTATAAGCTTGAACTCGCTAACTGTTGATCTTGTTAGATCAATTTAGGACAAAATAAGTACAATCATAGTTTGTCTATTTAATTACAAAATGGTCACCTTCTTTCTCATCAATCTCTCCACCATCTTATTCTTCTCAAACTCCACTTACTTTCTCTCTAAATCCTTCTCCCACTACGATCAAAATTCAGGTAGTCACAAGGAGCACTACATTTATAGTTTAATTTTGGATTGGATTGAATTCAAGAAAATCAGATGGCAACTTGCATCCCTTAAAAGCGTAAATAAAAGTAAGCCCTTTTGTTATTTACATTATAGCGTTTAATATATTATATGTGCCTGTACATAGAAAGGGGACGACTGACGAGTAAACTCAATACACCTATTAAAACAACAGAAACAACCAAAGTATACACAAATACACACACATATATATATGTATATATAGATAGACCCAATGCAAAATTGAGAGCCAGGCTTGGATACCTTCATAAAGCAGGGCATGCCACCGAAAGAAAAAGTCCACCGAACCATAACACTGTGAACTGCAGAAAGCTAGATTAGTGCAGTTAATAACTGAATGATATTGGCTAGCCGAAGCTAAATATTTAGATTCCCTCCATAGTGCTCACCAACTGAGGCCTGCAAAGTTAAATATATGCAGAGGGGATGTTAGTACATCTGACTCTTGAGAATAACAAAACTGTCAATATATATTCTAGACATGTCTCTCTCTCTATACTCCAAATAATCACGCTTGCAATGTAGTAAAGGTTTGGATTTTGGAATTTCTTGGTCGCTCGTCTAGGCAAGTTGCATATGAAAGCTCAGATAGTTAAACTGGAATAGTAACTCTTAAGACTAGTATATTACAGTGAATTTTCAACAAGAAGATTTCAGAGATTCTATTTGTGAGGGAAGACGTGGTTTAGCGCCGGCTTAGAACAAAGATTCTGTACTAGTTAGATATTTCTATTTCTATATTATATAAAAACTGGAGGAGCACCATCTTTTCCGGTCAAAAGCGGTCTCCTTTTCCAAAAGAAGCTAAAGGGTGATATAAGTTTCTTTTGACAAGTTCGGACTCGTGAAATGATACTTGTAGGTTCAACTACTAACTGCACTTCTGGGAATTGTAACAGTGAGCAATTTTCACAAAGCTAAAATCTATACAAGAAAGGAGCTCATACCTGAAGGTATGGGAGTGTTAGCTCGCATACTTGAAGAAGAAGTGTTGACTTTGTCGCTAACCTAATGCAAAAACGATCTTCAATTAATATGTTATATTGTAAGGGTGATACAAATTATCTGGTTAAAGCAAAAGTCAAACAAGGTGCCGAAAAAATGTGAAATCCTGTTTTAATACTGTTTTACTGACTGTAAATTTGTTTCTACATATAGGATTAAGATTTCAATTTGTAACAAAATCATTAGGTTTGGTTCTCTCTTTATTTCGTTCGTTCTCTTTCTGAGTAAAATTTCCAACTATTCCACTTCTACGTTCATCATTTCTGAACTTCCTTAGGTACATAATGTTTCCATGACTTCTCTACACAAGTTAATATTAGTAAAATAAAGATCCACACAAGTAACTGTAGGTACCATAAGGATCATACGGCATACCTGATTTAAGCTAGAAAACAAGTAAAAGCTAATAGCCTAGAACACATCCCAAATGACTGAATTGATGAGAACTAATGTTTATTAAATCTAAAAAATATCACAAGCCACTCCCCCTAACAGCAATTTCGGGGTAAAAAGATTAGGCTCCAATAAAGGGTGAGAATAAAATTATGCACAATGAGAAGGTTTATGTTTTAAGTTCTGAATGTATATATGAAAGAATATGAGACTGCAAGTTTGAGTACCTTCTCAGAAGACGAAAGCAAATATAGATCTCTTCAATATCATGCTCTATCTTTAATTCAATATACTGTCGAAGAAAATCACACAATAGTGAAATGGCATCTTCATCTCTGCCATTGATGGCATCCAGAGTAGAAATTGTGTTCTGCAGAATGGAAGATAAAAGACCACTGGACCCAGATTTGTAATACATTTCTGCGAGAATGTTCAATATGAAGTGACTGCTGTCTTTGAACTTTTCCACCCACAGTGGTGGATTTCCAACCCAAAGCCTATTCTGTGACGCAGATTCCTGCCCACTCATAGGGATATTCTCCATGCTTTTTATATTACAAGGAGATTCTCTTACTGAACTCCTATAATTATCACTAGAGCATCCAGGCCTATTATGTTCAGTAAGTGACTCAAGTATGTCGACCTTCACTTCTTCTGGCAACTGTTCTAGTACTGAGATGTCGAGTTGACTCAAAGATGCAGGCATTATATCAATTCTATCTGCCCCTGCAGCAGCAATACGCGAGTTCGAGGATCCAGCGCGAGGAAAAGATGTTGGCTGAATCTTCTTATGTTTGAACTCTTTTTCCTGACAGAGATAGTCATCCGCAAAGTACTGAACCAAACAAATATGAAATAGAAAAAGGGACAAATATTGCTGGTCCATATCGTTGATAATAAATCCTCCAAAAGAACAAAACATAATACTTAAAAAAAATCATCTTGTAATTTTGATTGAACTGTTCATTTTCACTTTAACACAGTAAGAAAATATCCGCCCAAACATTCCAGGGAGAGCAGCAATGGAGTTAAATATTCAACTTCCATAGTCTGATGCTATCTCTTTTGGTTTCAGCTGAATTGTTAGGCTCGGGACTCGGGCTGGCTACTAAATTAAAGGGTCCTCAGCCAAGCCTCTTTATGTGTGTATATAAACATTGAAACAGGACAATTAATAAAGCAACTTAGGCTAACCTTATCTTCAGCTGTGTTGTTTTGTTGAATAGGTTCTTTGCCCTTGTTTGTCCCACCTGAACTCAATGAAAACAGTATACTATATTGACTCTTTTAAACCATATACGAACAAAAATTTTGGGTTTCGGTGATAAAATCACCTTTCACATGTTCAGTTGATGAGGTGGGATGAGAACTTTTCATGTTGCTACCTTCCTTTCTGTGTTTCTCTAAGAAATCAGATAACTTCCCATTATACATTTCATTTACTTCAGAAAACAAGTCTGGAGGAAGACTTTCAATAACCCCCATGTCGAGATGGCTAATTGGGGGCAACGTTGATGCACCGGCTAAAGCGTCATTGCTTGATTGGTTACTACCCATTTGATGCGAGTGACCAACTGTTCTAGCATCTGTAGCATGCAAAAGATTGTGCAATGAGAAGAAACACCTATGTGATAGTATTACAACTGCGACTCATCAGTAACCATGATAGATATACCAACAATTTGGAGAATTAACACCTAGAGTTACAAATGCAGCAGCATGTACTATCAAAATATCATATCTTAAACCGGACTGTTTAATCCTACAGCAGGCACACTATATGGCTTATTCACAATTAGCAGATTTGTTGCTAATTTACTACTTAATTTTTTAATAAAAGTATATCTAATGTTTGAATACCACGTCAATATACTGCTCTAGAATCTAAATAATATTGCGTTAATCATAAAATGCAACATTTTGTTAGATTATCTTTTGCATTGTCTATTCCTTATGGATATCATCAGTACGATTATTTCTCATCAAAATTGACGTGTAAAAAATGGTATATTTGACTAGTAAATTAGCGTTTTGACATTTTATATTGATGTGTAAAATATATGATGAGTTGTAATACTTTGTGGCAGTGGTGTCCAGCCTGCCCTTACCTCCATCACCCCTCTCTCTGGCAAGAAAGCTGGATCCTTCTTTATCTCCAGGCGCAGTTGAAAGCCACGCTGTCAAGGCATTTTTTCCATGACCTTCATATGATCAAAACCAATAAATTGTTACCTTCCAAAAAGAGGTAATATTGCACATATGAGAAACATGGTTTCCTTTTTTTTTCTTTCTTTTTCTGAACAGTATATAATAGGTCAAAGAAGACATAATTTTACAACTCCTTTAGCCTAAGCTGAAATTCTGAGATGCAAATGATAAATGGTTCCACTAGTAAACTCCTAAATCTGTTTGCATGTAATAAAGCAAAAGATCTCTTTGAGGCACCTTGTCTAGTCATGTCTGCATTTTCCAGTTTAGAGACTTGCAATCCAACGCCTCGGATCTCCTTGACATCTAAAGTAAGACCAAACCACAAGGGGTTGATGAGAGCTTATTTTGGATCGGAGAACTCAAATTTCAATACAGACAAAACCTTAACTGAAGAGAAATATCAACATCTAGCACGACTGGTAAACAGCACTAGATATGCTCCATAAAGAAAATCAATTAAGACTTGACAAGAAATCAAAGACAAACAAAAAACACAGGTTAGAAAAGATGGAAGATGCAAAACATAAAGAAAAAAACATCTTCATGGTTTTGAATGCACCGACAATCTACTTTAAGAGGTCTATAGATCCCATGTGTACAGGAAGTAGATAATTCCAAAATATGATAATAAACTAAGAAATATAAAGATGAAATGCAAGTCATATTGAAGGAATTTTGTAAATACATTATCCATGTCGAGCAAATTGAGTGTCTATAAATTATATTTTTTAATATGTACACAATCAAGTTTTTTTTCCTTTTTATTTGCAAGAAGGCAATTATCCACTTATTCAACTTGTTTCTTCCACTTGGCAGTTTTCAGCCACATAAATAGAAATATACGGTTATAAATGACAGTATATCAGATTATCAATTGTTTCGAATAATATTCGAGAACTTAATAGTGCTGACTCCCAAAAAAAAAACTCAGTTTATATGGTCTCTGAAAAGGAGAACACAAGTCTAATACACTTACCAGAAACAAGGGATTCAGAGGAAGGGAGAGTTTAACCAACGCACTGATTCCCATGGCTAAGATTTATCCATCAGATAATGTCTAGGAAAATACTCTAAAACTATCAAAGTATATGCATAACAAATAAGACGAAGTTATGAACTTAAGAGTTCAATAGATACTCTTAGCCAATATTTTCAATAGACCTCAAAATATCCAAAATAAAATAACGACTAGTTTTAAACTTTTGACAATTTTGAACGTTTCAGATGATACTGATTAAAACTGCAGAAGTTCAAACTTCGTCTAGCCCTACTTGGAAAACAGATCGCTCTAGTACATGGTATGGGCTGGTCATATAGACATATACGATACGCCACCATGTGATAATCCAGTACATTGGAGTCTTGTTGTTACTTATTTTCAGTTCCGGTACATTTTAGACTATTTTTCAAGACTATATATGCCCTCTATGCATATGGAATAGATACATCTATCTCAATGAAATTTAAAATCGTAACTAGTAACTAATAATTGTTGTAGTTACTAGTTAACAACTCAACCAGTTGAACACTTGAGCTTAAAGATTTTTACTGAGAAAATGGGTCAATTAAGGCGATTTTGGTACGCCCAATTTGGGGTACTTGATCGCAAACACACCCAAAAAAAAGTACGGGCAATGGTAGAGTATCTGGTAACAGTGGTCTAGCCATCCCAGGTCAAGCATCGTATGAAATCTTGTTTTTGGAGAAGGTCAAAAGTAGCAAACTAAGCTGAGAAACTAAACAATGTTGCAGTACAAAACAAAAGACACACAGTGACGGAACTACAATCTTCTAATAGCATGCAGTTTTGACTTTTGCGTCCTCAACATAATCAAAGACAGATCATTGAGAGTGGTTTCCCATTTGTGTAAGTTGTGAACTAGAAAGAAGACATAGGTTTTAAGAGACAGGCATTTTGAGGTGGTAGAGTCTAGGTTCGCTTCATTAAAATGAATTATTTGTGAATTACCTCGGCGATCAAACTTGGAATTTAAAAGTCCACTATCTGAAGTCCAAACTCAATGAAGGGTAGCATGGATAAAAACTATTTCTTATGATGAAAAGCCCACATAAACTCAAATGAAAGACATACGGAAGCTCTTACCTATATTTAAGGAACCAAATAACTGTTTGCTTACTCTTTCAAGCACTTCCACATCGTCAGTAGCAATTGGAATCTAAGCAGATTGAAAACCATGCTTGGGTTCAAAAGCAATAAGATAATTATCATCAAAATGTAAATAAGAAACAAATGTTTGCAACTTAAGAAGATTCAAATTACTGTGGCTGAGTGGCTCAAATTTTCACAGTCCCCGCACCCCATGTATTTTGTTGGCTCTTCCGCACCTTCCCTTCTTTTCTTTACCTACAAAAATGTGCAAATACACAACATACTTGAAGAAAATTAAGTTTAAGGTGATAAATTTACAAAATAGAAAAGAAAACATGAGAAGTTATACCTTTAGTGTAATAGTGCGCCCTTGAACTCCACATCCTTGTAAACGCAAAGAAACCTCGTGGCACAGGTTTACAAGAAAATGTTGACTCTGCAATGGAGTAAGCATAAGAAAAATTACTAAGTCAAACTAGCATCACGAAAAGATAAGTATATTAAATCTGCAGTATATCAACACGACAACACCCACATCTTTTAAATCATTGAACCTCACTCCCCAGTTTACTTCAGCTCCAATGGACTTAGTCTCCTGCTAATCACAGTGCTTGAATCAAGTAGCGGAAATAGTTATATATTTAAGGAAGAGAATAGGATAGCTTACAAATTAATAGTAAATTAAGACGGTAAAGGATCACAACTGAGGAATGGAATAAGTTTAAAGTTGTAGTCCATATCGTTAGACAGGTCCCCAAATCAATGACAAACTTATTTGTATGACATCAGATCTTTAAGCCGTAAAGTAGTCCCAGATCATTGACAAGTGCACTTTAGGGCTCAGATATTCCTGGACTTCTTTGTCCATAGAGACTATCTAATAATTTGGATATTTTCAGAAAAAAAAACATGCCACTATTATTCATTTCAGAAGTAATTTTCCTAGACACCACCCATGACTTTGTTCAATCCATTGGCCATCACACAAGAAAAAGAATATCTTCTTTGAAACATACATCCAACTCAAGGAAGATTAGGAAAAAAAATGTGATGAACCAATTAGAATTCTGGGTCTCAACTTCTTAGAAGAACATCTGGACAAGAAGAGCACATCGAGTACGAAAATAAGATGTTTGCCAAACCTGACGCATTCTAACATCTCTGTTATCAATCCCTCTGCAGTAGTTCCAGAGCATAATACCAGTCTTTTCACCAAAGTCCTTTTGAAGACATTCCTGAGGAGGAGAGAATGCATGCAACAAACGGGTAAGATTTAAAACTTGAGTACTGCTAAATCCACATGAGTATGTATTGGAATGCAAACTTCTAAGCATAATATGCACAAAATTGATAGACCATCATGGGTTTTATTTTACTTCAACTAAGTGTTTAAAATTGGTTTTCGAAACAAAAATAACACCTTAGGAAGGGCAAGATTTCATTGATCAGTGGAAAGGCCAAAAGGCAAAGTATGAGTACAAGGAAACTAGAATAGATACAACATACAAGGGCAACATCACTACCCCCACACTCAAGCAGGAAGGAACTTCTCAGAAATTAAAAGCATCCCAACAAGATAAATGTAAGAAATTGTTTACACGTAGTTCTTTATAGCTTGAAATAACACCATCTTCAGTAATAGTTTACCATTACTTGGAAGGTTCCCTTTTGCCACATAGAGTAAGAACAACCGCTTGTTCGTTATAGGCTTATAGCCATTTCTTGGCGATAACGTTACCGTTATATTATTCAAATTTATTAATAACAAAAGTATAGACCATTAAGATGGCAAGTATTTACCTTTTTACATTATAACCTTTATTTGAAAATAAAATTTCTTTACATAAATTATGCAGAATCAAAAAACAATTTAATATTACAAGTCACACCAAGAACTGATTAATGAATAATGAATCGTGAAAGTTGCAAATACTTTAGAAGAAAGCGAAAATAGTTTCACAATATGGTCATCCATAAAAAGTAGTAGACAGTAAACTGGTGGTCATAAACCATATGCTATTACTTTACTCAGAGTTAATTCCACATTGTTCTGTGAAAGAATAGGTGTTTCGACCAGTTTCATTTAAGGGAGAAAAAGACTTGTTACAAACCTTGGAGACCATTCGCAGCTGCCCACAAGTTTGAATGCATTGCTTCTTCAACTTCTCTTCTAAAACACGTCCAATGCCAGGAAGTGCCTTAATTGGAAGTTCACTTAAATAGCCTTCCACCTAGGAATATATATGATTTTCGTTAACAAACTGGAGCTGGTGTCAGACTTTGTGAGTAAATCAAATAAAAACATCGGGAACTCCCATAAGAAAGTCATAGACTCATAGTCAGATACAACAGTGCTAATAAACAAAGCAACTCTTCACCTTGTAGACAGCTCACCATTACAGGAGCTCTTAGAAGCTCTTCCTCTTACACTAGGTAACTAAATTCTAAAATGATGTTGTCGAAGTCTCTTGACTCGTCAACAAAAATAGAGAAGAAAATCACTCCAGTCCTCTCATTGGATAAACCAAAGTGCATTGTACCAAAAATATTGACATCTTTTTTTATGTAACATAAGTAATTGTCTTGTTTATCCTCTTGGCTACTACTACTATCCACAAACTACTTGGATAGAGCAAGAAAAAGAAAATCATCCATACGCCAAACAAAAATTACCTTTTCAGGAGGGATAAAATATTGGCCATCTGGTTTAGCAGTTCTTGTGGCTAGGCGAGCCATGAGTAAATTACCAGCAATACCAGCACTTGCCGTGCATCCAGTTGTATCTACTATTTCTTGCCTGATCTTTGATGCAAGATGTTCTGGAGCTTCATCTTCTCGATCTGTTACATCTAAAAATGCTTCATCGCAACTTACTGCCTGTGTTCAATATACAGTTACTATTTTACTGAAAATTGGTGATATACCAATTAAGAGGATGACACAATTATGAGAGTTACCTGAACTTTCTTACAATGCTTGTGCAAAATGTCATAAAATTGATCAGCTACCTGCAATAGAAAGAATAGATTGTAACTCAAATTAAAACATAGCAACTACTGGAAGTATCTGACTCTACTCGCTACAAAGTTGAGTACTGGACACTATTACTTGCCTCTTCATACGCTTCAAAGTTATATGGCAAAATAACAAGGTGAGGACAAAGAGCTTTGGCATCCCTAACAAAGATTCCGGACCTTACCCCTGGACGACAAAGGACAACAAAACATCATTGACAAGACTCTACCCAAACATAAATTTAAATGTGAATGCATAAGGCAACACTTAATCAACCATAATCTCGTGCAGGATAGTTGGCGGAGGATATTTCAGCTGTCCCTTTGGGATTGTCTGAGTGGCACACCGCTACGGGCTTATCTTGTAAATCGGGGCGGTTTCTGATGACCACAGATACGAAAAAGCAGTCCTGCAATCCATCTCATTATCAAGATAAATATCATAACAAAGATGAGGATTAAAATGAAAGAAAGAAAGAAGTAATTAGAGCATGAAAAGAAAGACATTGTCATGGAGAAAGACTCCGACAACCTATTATCACAAACTCTTTTATCTTCAAATGGTTCACAACCAGCAGATTAATTGATCGTCATAACGAGCAGAAATAAGTTAGGAACACGTTAATCAGAACAAAAATTGGAAACAGAAAAGTCACGAATGCAAGTAAACATATCCATATAATGACAAAGAATGTTACCATATCTACATGGATAATTGTAGCTTTCCCGGAGACATGAGAAGCATTAGCAGTAGTACATCCAAGCGAAGTTGGAAACCGTTTGCGGTACCGATTTCTCCATGTTCCTATGAAATGCAGACGTGAGTACTGCAAAAGAGAACAGATTGTATCGTCAGAAATCAGTGTTAAGAATCTCAAGTCTCAACTTGTTCGAGGGAGATGATATGTCTTACATCATATGATTGTGCGGGTCTTATGGTTTAGTGCTAGGCAACTCACACTTAATTACCTTGAAGTAATTCTTCACAAAATTAGGATCTCCAAGCGTCGAATGTCTTTGATCAGGAACTCCTGGCGTACTTGTTTCGGATCTGTTTTGATTGTCTAAGCACCTGCTACTAACTGAAGTTGATGACTTGTGAGGACTGAATTCAGTGTCTTCTTTGGACTGTTTTTCTTCTTTTACATCGGAGTGACTTGCATCTATAGTTCTTACCTCAGAGAAATCTTTATCAACATCAACAGAATTAGTTTCTATTTTTAGTTCTTCTGAAGGTTTTCCATCGCCAGAAAGGACACTCTCTCCACTGCATTCAGTTATATTTTGCATAAAGTCACCCGCCTCAGATGAAACCTTATCGGTGCTTCCTTTCTTTGACAAGGATGCCTCAGTTTCAATTTTTACATGTTGACTAGAGGGAGGCTCCGCATCCTCAGAACTTGAGCTACTTTTGATAGCAAAGTAAGAAGATAATTTTGGCTGCCCACGAAATTCATTAGAGAGTTGATCCAGTTGATAAGGAACCCCTGGAAACAATTCATGAACGAACCAGGAGCAGGTTACGTCAGAATATTGATGAAAAAATTTTGCTTCCAGGTTTTTAATAGAAAAAAAAGATATCCAAAACCAAGGTTATAAAAACAAAGGATTTACAGAATCAGAATCATGAATGGCTTCAACACGATTTGCAACAAAAACCAGGTGACTGAGGGGCCTCATGTTCGCCCGATAAGATAAGAAGTCAATAACTACAACTTCTCAAGTAAATATTACTGACATACAAGTTGACAATGAGATGATTAACCATCCATCCTCAATTTTTTGAAGAAAAAACAAAACAAGAAGGCCATGTAACATAAATTGCAAACAAACAAAACATAACGAGTTGTTGGATATGTAGTATTTCTTTGGTGGCGTATCTTCTAAAGGCATCTCAATTTGACCCCTATTTACGAGCTTCTAACTCGAAGAACGCATTTATGTATTCATACGCCCACGCTGGTACAAATAAGGTAGACTTCATGAAGGTTTGGTGTGCAATTCATAATACCTCATTTTAAACTAAGTATCTAAAAGGTAAGATTCACATGAATCATAATCGTAGTTAACAATCATTGGTTAAATAAAACACTAAACACAAAGTGTTGTTGGATACTTCAGTATACCAAACGCATGATTGTACGATAAGACAGTACAATGAAATATGGTAACCTAACTATTTGTGATAACCGTTACATCAATGAGGAACAAAGAAATACAAAAAGACAAGCTAATGAACAAGTAGAAGTATACTTACAATTCAAAAGTTTGTTAGCAGCAACAGAGTCGAGAACCCATGTTGGTTTTACTACTGGTAATCCACCACTAAAAGACCTAAAAATGTTAAAACAACCAGTAAATGAGACCCAGAAGAAGAAGAACTATAAATCATGTAAGAAATTAATCAAATTTAGAAGATTGGAAAAAACCTAATATTCTTAATTTTACTGTCAGGAAGATTGCTACAGATGATATGAGTTACACGATGCCTTGAGAAGTAATTCTCGAATCGTCCCCCATACTTCAACATGTAACTCCGAAGTTCCTGAAACGAATTCTCTTATAAATACAAAAAATGAATAATTTTTCACATGTACAGAGAGAGAGGGAGAGAGATTTGTAAACCTGGCTAGAAGGAACAGTGAATCCGTCAACGAAGATAGAAACCCCATGAAACAGAGGTTTGCAAGAATTGGGATCAGTGAGTGAAGAACTCGAGGCGTCAGCATCAAATTGATTTCTGAGCTTTCGATTCTTTTCTTGCATATAACTGGATGAGATTGAATCAACTTATCAACAATAACATTAAAAATGAAGGGAGTACAGAGAGAGGGAGAGAGAGAGACCTGCCGAAGTCGGAGAAGGGGGAATTGCGAGAAGAGGATTTGGAGGACGAGAGAGAGTTGGATCCCCAGGCGACGCCTAGGGTTTTCTGGTTGGGCTTTCTCTTCTTGGCATTGTCGTTGTTAGGGTTTGAGGAATTGGAGTTGATGCTCCTCTTCGACTTCCCGCCCGAATTTCTTGAACTCATTTCCCCTCGTAGAGAAATTGCAACGACGAGCAGAAAGCAATTTGGCGCGAAAATCTCTTCAGTATTTCACTCCCTCGATCCCTTTCTTGTTTTGTGCTCCGTTAAATCTATATTGGCGGTAATCCTTTATTTTCATTTTTACTACTGTCTCATTCATCAATCATCACCGGCAGGCACAGGGCACAAATGGCCCGCGTTTCGGGGAAAGCTAAATTGTTTTAGGATGTAAAATTTTAAAGGGAATATATAAAATTTTAGAAATTTTTCGGAGAAATAAATTTTAAGGGGAAATAAAAAAAACACATCACCTCACCTCACTCTATCTCCACCTCACCTCACTTTCTCTCCACCTCACCTCTTTGTCTTCTCCGATTAGGTCGTCGGCCGGAAAATTTTCCGGGCGGTCACCATGAAGAGAAAATAAAAATAAAATTTTTTTTCACTCTCTTTCTCTCTAGAAACTCCGGAAGGGGTTTCTCTTCGCTGGAGTTCCGGTCTGTTGAAGAACAGACCGGAACTCCGGCGAAGGTGGAGAGAGAGTGAGGTGAGGTGGAGAGAGAGAGAGGTGAGGTGGAGAAGTATTTTGCTTTCCCCTTAAATAAAATTGTCAAACAAAATTGACCAATTTTTGACCAATTCTTCACACCCCGGAAACTATTTAGCTTTCCCCAAAGCGCTGGCCATAAGAAAATTAAGGGAAAATGTAAATCTGACGAAATATTTTGGGTACAAAATTTTAAAAAAAAAAACACTTCTCTTCCACAAATTCCGGCCACCCGCCCCCATTACTTTTTCCCACAAGTTTTCTGTATATTTTATCCACCACCACCTCTATGTATCATCTCTCTCTATTCGTCATTCTCCTCTTCGCTCTCTCTCCGGTCTTCTCACTCTCGAGTCTTCTCTCTCTTTGTATAATCCGAAGAAGCCAGCACGGTTTTGAATTTCCCTCCAAAATCAGTGATTGGTTTTGAATTTCCTTAGCTAGTGCTTTCCAGCGATATTTTTTTCGTCGAAAAACGACTCGAGAGAAAAGAGTCGAGGAAAGAGAGAGGGAGAGAGAAAGATTGAGAGTAATAGATAAAAATGATGGTGGTGCTAGAGGAAGGAGAAGAAAGATTTTCAAAAAAAATTTAAAGTTACTGACAATGGTTGTTTGTCGGCGACCATTACCACAGTTGATAGTAAATGCTGGATGAGTTGTGAAAAACAAAAAGAAAAAAAAAATATTTGATTATTTCCCTCTGGAAAAAAGAAATCAGCTGATTAAAATTGATCAAATTTTGACAAGTCTTTACACCTTAGGGTCCGCTTGATACGTGTGAAAATGTGAGTAAGAAAGTCGTTTTCTCAGGAAAATCAGTTTTCCGCTGTTTGGTTATCCACTTTGTGTAAGAAAATCGATTTCTTGAGGAAAAAAAAGTGTGCAAATGGTCTAATTTTTTCCCCACCTTTTAGATGGGAAAGTTGATTTCTCACTCTTTCCTTCCTCCCATAACTCTCTCCTCCCGTAACTTTCTCTCTCTATTTCTCTCCTATCGTAACTCTCTCTGTTCATCTCTGTCCAATTAATAAATAAAATCGAATTAATAAATAAGTTGATATTCTAAAAGCACCCCCTTAAATTCTAAAGGCACCCCCTTAAATTCTAAAGGCACCCCCTTAGATGCCTAACATTTATATATTGGTTAAAGGACCAATTAATAAATAAAACCTAATTAATAAACATTTGTCTAAAGGCACCCCTTAAATTCTAAAGACACCACTTAAATGTCTAACATTTATATATTGGTTAAAGGCCCAATTAATAAATAAAACATAATTAATAAACATTTGTCTAAAGGCACTCTTTTTCTCACATTCTTTTCTCACTTTCTTATCAAACTCCTAAAATTTGACTTTGAGGTAAGAGATCCTTTTTCTTTCTAATGGGTAATACTCATATATTTTCTCGCATATCAAACGGACTTGTAGAAAATTTTCTTGTTTTGTCCAAACGCCGACTTTATCACCTGTCAAAGATTTTTTGGTTCTTGTCTTAAAAAATGGGGTTTAATTTTGAAAACGAAGATTTTCTATTTTTGCCATAACATGAATTTCAATTAGAATTTAATGGCAATGAAAGTCCGCCAATGACCCTTGTTGGCGTGAAAGAAAAAGAGTGGTGGAAGCATCAAAGATATTTCCATGCCCTAGAGACTTTTTAGGAGCCCCCACCTTCTTCACAGTCAAATCACATGTCAAGTGAGCTTCCTACTCTGACTCCAAAATAGTAAACCTGAAGTCACAAAGTACAAACCAATATTTCCAACCCATGCAGATGAAACAAAAACAATGAAAAAAGACCTGCAAAATGGACAACTCAATCTGACTCACACTCTCTATCAAATTAGCTTCACTAACCCCCAAATTTCCCAAAAAGTTTCATAAAAGAGAAAGATCACACATTAAAACTAAACTATTCATTCATCATCTTTTAAGCACATAATTAGTTCAAAATTCCCACTTTGAACATTACAAAACACATACTCAAAACCCCCCAAAATATGATTCTTGGCTACATCACTACTTCTTTATATACCATATGTATTTTATAAAGTAGAGTTGCTGTATCTTGGTACCCACAAAAATGATGAAGCAACTATATATATATATATAGGTTTAGTGTTTTGAGGAAGAGGAGTTGCTTCCCATGGCAGCAGGTGACCACAAATCAGCACCATTGGAGTTCGCGACATAAGCTGTGTACTCAATTGGAACCAAACACAACCCTCTGCTCCTTAGACCTCTTCTTCCTCCATATTCACCTTCCTGCATTCAAAATGCAGATACACATATTATTCAACAATACAAAAAAAAAGACCTAGAAAATAAAGATTACTAGTAGGTGAGCAGATTACTAGTAGGTGAGCAGATGATGGCAGCTTTTGTAGATAAGGAGAACACAACACCTGCAAAAAAAGATTTTTACAAACAAAATTAGGAATTAAAAAGGTCTCCCACAAATTCTCCTCTTCCTAAGTGAATGTCTGCCATGGAGGAGTCTACAATTCGAATCTTACTGTATCCTAAAACTGGCCTGACCATATGCATAACTTCACTTTTGACAAGTTCAAATTGTAGCAAGACTAGTGACTTGTGTGCCCTAGTTATTTTTGCCCTACGGTTTGTGGGCGGTGCATGAAATTTGCTCGTATGATATTAAACGACACAACAACCAAATGGGTTTGTAGTCGGAAACATCCTCTCAGGATTCAAAATATTGTAGGAAATAATTACTCGGGTAGTTTAGTTTAATCAGTAGTAAATTCATTCGGATTTACAAATTAAAATTTTCTAAATGCATTAACAATTACGACAAATTGAGATTCAAATTATGTTACTAAGCGCTTCAATTGGTCTGAATTTATTATTTTCTACAAACTACAAGTTCTAATTAGTCTAATGAATCATTTGTAGACAAATCCGAAATTCGATCTGGACACAAATAGTCATTGGATCAAATTTGAATAAGTTAGTGGTTTACCTGAACTTGATCATGCAAAAATCTGATATAACCCATTGCTTCATGAAGAACAGAAGCTGTATCTGTCTGTATATCAACATCAATCACACATTATCAAAGCTCAGTCAAATACCTAGTCAAAGAACCGAGTACACAGTGATGGCTAATAATGTTGTTTAATTAACCTAGATTCTACTACTAAATGAACAAGCATCCACCTAGGTATTCTCACTCAACTTTTACACATTGATAAATCTAACATCATTGGAACTTGGAAATCATATTAACAACCTGGATCAACTTCTCATTTTACTATCCAACGATTTAAAATCAGTTTCAGTTTAAAGTTAACTCCATTAGAGTACTATTTTTACTGTAATTAATGAAGATTCATTACCTTCCCAAAAGGAGAAACAAGCTGCTGTAAAGCTGTAATTCTTTCTCCAAGTTTTTCTTTCCTAACCTGTAATGTTATTAAAATCATCACTACCCAAACAAAATAAACAACAAAATGTCCAGAACACAAGTACTAAAAACCACATATGACTCTCTCTCTAAATTAATGACATGCAGTTGCAGATATAGAGAGAGAGATGGGTAGAGAGAGAAAGAGGAATTAATTAAGTTAATCCACTATTAACAGATTCAATTTTAAATTATCTTACTTTTACAGGTCTGGTTGTGGAAGTTGGGGTTTCCTTCTTTGACTTCTTAGATGTTCTTTTGTTCTTTGATAATGGAACTGAATTGGGTTCCTCTGAAGTTCCTAACCCATTTTTTCTTTCTTCCTCTCTCTTTTTGGGTGTTTCTCCAACTTTTTGACCTCTCTGCAAAAAAAAGAAAAACCCATTAACATCAACTCTTTATCTCTCTCCAAAAATACCCACAAACCAAATTTGAGAGAAATACAATTGCTTGCTCTAATCTTACCTTTGATTTGGTGTTGAAACCATTACTGCTACTACTGTTATTGCTAGAAGAAGCAGAAGAAGAATCACTATTACCAGTAACTCCTGAAATTGGGTGGTGATTTGTAGTAATAGTTGTTTTAGCCTTAGTTGATCTTTCAAGAAACCCCTTTTCTTCTTTGTTAACATTGTTACCAAAACAGAGCATAGTGGAAGATTTGGAGGAATGAAAACTTGAATACATGAAGCTCTGTTCATCAAGATGATTTCCAGTACTACTACCACCACCACCATTACTACCCATGATGTCACCTGCAGAATCAAGAAATTGAGAATAATCTCCACATGAAAGTGGGTCTTCTTCAATACCCTCATTTGTTGCCATTAAAACTCCCCTCAAAAAGTTATATAGATAAAGAAAAACAGAGTATGAAGAAAGTGTTGAAATTTTTTGTACCTCAACAACTACTATACTATAGTAGAGCTAGTGAGAGAAAATAAGAGAGAGATAGAGAGAGAGATAGAAATAGGGTGATGGGGTGATAAAGGAAGAAGTGACAGACTGACAATTCAGAAGCTTCTTTGAGTTAAGATGGCAGTTTTTCATCTGTTGTTTTGTTTTGTTTAGCTTTCTTTGTTTCTTTATATAATTTTGTTCTTGGGGTTTTTCAGGTCTTGGTCAAAACCACCTTCTTTCTATAACAAAAACAACAACAGTGGTTTTTTCTTCTTTCTCCAAATGTACTTACTTATAAAAGATGTTTCTGGTTTTTGACGGTAAAGAAACCTTTTTGTCTTTTTAGTAAACCGACTTTCACTACCATCTCGTTTCTAGTAATTTTCCTCGTTTACATCTTTGTTGTTGTTTTCATCTCTAATGGAGTATGGGTCCCAAACAAAAAGAAAAAAAAAAGAGTGAGGATTTCATTATGGGACCAAAGGCCTATGTATCCACCACTTAGGGTCTCTTACTATTGTGCTATCTTTACTTTGGGATATGTTAAATTTGTGGTATACACCATTTTCTATTATTTTCTACCTCATAGTTGAAGAGGTCGAGGTTTTGATGGATGTTTTATTGGATCGGGTCTTCCGAACTATGGAAGGTGACTGATTTGTTTAACCACCGTCTCTGTACTGTAATCTCCACTTAATGTAGTAGTAGTCGTTGTTTATCAAAATAACATCGGTATTTCTTCACATATCGACTTAAGAGTGTATTACATCACATATCCATGTCAGGTATTTAGTCGTATATCAACCTAAAGAGTGCATTACATTACGTATTCATACCAGATAATAATGTAACGACAATTGAGTATGCGTTAGAAAAACACTTTGAAGGCGTGTTTAGTAGCAAGGAGAAAAACTAGGATTTTTCAAATAAAAAAATTAGTCCTATAAAGTTTAATAAAAACATATACTCTAAATAAGTGCAGTAATGTCATCTAGAGCTTGAATGACCTTTCAAAACTTGGTTATTTACTCTATTTATTGTGTATAGACAAGAAAAGAAGCGGTGGGATAGTGAAGGGGGGTCGGACCCACTACTTCCTTTTATTGGCTACTACTACTATACTATAGTGGTGGTGTAGTCACTTCCTCGGGCTCCTGAGTTGGGCTTTAGGCCAAAATAGGAAGAAGACGAAAGAATAAGACAAAAAGAGGGTGTTAACACGTGGAGTACAAAAACCAGAGTTTGGGAAACACGTGGGACAGAAATCTCAGAGATAGGAAAAGATGTTTTGTTTTAATTCCCTTCTTGAAAACCTAAAACAACAATAACAAAGGAACAAGAAATAGGAACAACATTTTGTAACACGGCGTGCTTCTTTCAACCGACACCTCTTCCAATTGCTCCTCCTTCAATACACACACATTATTCTTCTATTTTCGTTTTTTTTTTTTTTTTTTTTTTTTTTTTTTTTTTTTTTTTTTTTT
>BEHA01050249.1:1040073-1061046 GCA_002897215.1 Eschscholzia californica subsp. californica | reverse complement strand
ACAGATGGAGTTGATAGGGTTTCGATTAGACGATGGATCACTGCGTCTCGAGTACGTTGTGTAGGAGGCCAAATGCTGAATGAGATTCCTAGTTTCTGAAATTTCTTGTTGATTTCATCATCTGTTTGTGATTTTGGGGGAATTTCTTCAGTTTCTGCCATTGTTTTCTTTGGTTCTTTCTCTCTCTAACTTCGTCGTTTTCTCTAGCTTTCACTCCTTGTCTCCTTTCCGTAACTCGTTCCATTTTAGAGAGACGAAATGGGCTTTTCCATTCGTGACCAATCTCTAAAATGTTATAGGCACCTCTTGATTTGTCAAGCCCAGCCCAAATTTCTTGTAAGTTTATGGGGTGATGGTGGAAAGCCCATCCAGGTCCCTAGCCGGGCGTGACCGCAAACCTTGACAGTGGGGAAAGGCAACCCGCTCGAATGCAAACTTTTGCAACGACACCGCATGCTTGTACAACAACCAAAAGCCGATAAATGCCAGTTGCTGAGTAGAAAGAGATCGAGGGAGAGTCACTAACTTGAAAGAGACCACTCCTCTCGAAGGAACCACTCTATATAAAGAATCGCAATAAATGCAAAGGAGCGTCTCGTATCCAGCGGCAAAGGATTTGAACCATGATATCAATGTACCACAAACATCTAGTGATTCTCCCCCGGTCCCATGCCCATCCTTACGCTACCTTCGCCGAAGTCCTTCACTGCTGCCAACAGAATGACGAGCAACCTGTAGAATTTTCGCACTACGGTCGAGGATGCGAAACTTCTTCGCAAACTCAAGACCCACACGAGACGTGAATTCCACTCAGGAACACAGAGCATCCCCAGAATTCTACCAAATTACTCCGAAAGCACTTTAGAAAGTACCCGCAGAGACCCAGTCATCGCCACAGGCCGCTAAACTACGACTAGCCCTTTGCCATGTAGTGCAGTTGATTTTTCTTTTGATCTTCGTTACCACCCCGTGGGTCCTTCAAAGCAGGCTATCTCCGACAAATCCGACCCGATCATCCCAGATCACACAAGGTGCGAAGCCTTGTGTGATCTAACTTGGCTGGCACCCGTCCCGCCAATATAGTAGAAAGAGTACAAGTAGGAGTCCACTCAGGGCACACTTGTTAGCTACATTTCTCATCTGTCTTGTAAAGAACTAAAACTCGAACTGCCCGCAGTTATTCAAGAGGAAGGGGAGAATTCAACTAGTGGGAGAGACTCGCCAACAAAGAGAAAGTGATCGGGGGAGAGATTGATCGAGGTAAATGGAGAAGAGAGAGACCAAAGGAGAACGAAAAATTCTCGGAGAGGGAAGAAAGAAAGAGAAACACAAAAAGAGGGGCTTCACCAGGGGATGAAGCTCGTCATAAGTAGGCAGTAGCTGCCAAATCTCACACCCTCCTCTTCACACTCACTCTCTTTTTCTTCTCTGGAGCTTGTCGGCCTAAAGACTCGGTTGGGTGTGACAAACATTGTAGGAAAAGAAATTAGTTTGAACTCTAAAATGTTCGATAAATTTTATTATGTACAAAAATTAATTTAACTTCAGGTATTTTTAACCGGCATTATTCAGCATATATTAAGTACATTAACATGGTTCAATCATGAAAGGTCCAGTAAGGGTGAATCTAAGACAAAAACTTCAATTGTTAGTTACTCTTTAAGTAAAAACTTCAACTGTTACTATCAAGATTGTTATAATAATAGGGAAATCTTACAATCACTTAGAAATTCTTACTTAGAGGATGACATGCTGATTCATCCGGGTAAAAGAACGGTCCAAATCGTGGTCAAACTTTGAAAAAGTTTTGTCTTTCAGTAGTGAAAATGAGTCAGCATGTCATACTCTAAGTGATTGTAACATCACTCGTAATAATATCCTTCTTTTCCTAAAAAAAACAGATACTATATGCATAATATACTTTTGAATAAAATAAAATGTCAAATATATGGGGGCTATACTTTTTCGTACTTTAGTAGGGAGGAATGACTGTATTCTTTTATGCACTGTATATAATAAGAAAAACAAATTCACGTGCATAAAATAGTAATCGGAGTTGTTTATAGTGGAGCTGAAATGCGGAATACCTTTATAATTCTTGAAATGAAAAGAAAATGTCTAATTCTTTGTTGGAATCTGTTTATAATTGTATCTGGACAATGGAGAAAGTCATCCACCACTTTAGGTGGGAAAGTGTCCGGTACAAATTTATGAATTTTAGCCGACTGTCTAATGCCGGTCGAATAGGAATATCTTGAACTTATATGATATTTTACCTTCTTTTAAACAATAGTAGTTTACTTATTGAAATTCAAAGGACTCCATTGTTGATCAAAGGAAGAATTGTCATTAAAGCCTTTTTCACTTTGTGTCTGTTAAAAGTTTGATCATCAATTTTTTCTTCCCATGAGATTTGACATGATACTCAAAAACAGTGATCAACAAATCACTACTATTCAATAAATTAGAATATAATCTCCTTTTCCATTGAAAATGTAAAGCAACTTTGTGTATTGGCCTTAGAATAGTCCATTAATCCCTATTCCACCTTGCTGTCTTTGAATAGTACTCCTTCATTCTAGTATATGCTTTAGGCTCTATCTTTATTCCTTCCTAGGTTGGAAAGCATTGGGATACAACCAGTGTTATGATAATTTCTTTAGTTGCTCGCTCAAACGCACTTAAACTACTATATTAATCGACTTAGTGAGTATCAAAATAATGCATAATAAAAAGAAAATCATTAATGACGTTACCTAATATAAAATTATAATCAATTTTGTGATTCGAAAAATGACCCAGAGCAAAACAATATATATAAATAACTTTCGAATAACAAACATTACATGTAGACATGTAGTCTTCTGGCCAATTCAATCACTCTTAAAACACCATTCGTGGACTTGGGTTCTAACTTATAGGAACAAGAGACCCTTATTACAACAATTTAAAAGACTCAATTCTAAGACACTAATCCAAGAAATACAAAAGACTCCGCCTATAATTTAATGAGTTCGACCTAAAACCATCATAGTTTGAGACCAAGCTAATAAATTGTCGGTTTTCACACGTGGAAAATACTCACACATCTAAAGGTATGACGTGAAAATCTACAATCATTACTTCGAACTCAAATATCAAAATTTGACCTCGACCTCATTAAAATCATTTTTGTAGAGTTAATTCAAATTTGAGAGAAGAGATCAATCTTGTCCGTTCTTGGTCTACACATGGCTCTTGAAGAAGGTCTCCCTTCCTCCTCCATTTTCACTTTGAGAACATCATCCCCAACATTCTTCCACTCAAAGCATTGGACCAAAGAGCCTACTGCCAACGACACAATCCTCATAGCCAACCCATTACCGGGGCAACCCCTCCTACCGGAACTAAATGGTAACCACTTAAACCCGAGATCGGTTCTCCCTTCTCTTGCCCCATTGTTTTGGAATCTCTCAGGCTTGAACTTCAATGGCTCATCCCATAACTTAGGGTCTCTATGAATGGCCCATACGTTCATAAATAACATCGTCCCACGGGGAATATTGTAACCAGCTACTGTACAGTCCTGCGAAGAGTAGTGTGGTGCCGGCACTGGTGCTGGTGGGTGTAATCGGAGTGACTCATTGATAACACATTGGAGGTAAGGTAGCTTAGGAAGATCAGACTCAGTTAGAAGATGCCCTTCTTCTACATGGAGGTCAATTTCTGCTCTTAGCTTTGCCAAAGCTTGTGGGTTCTCTATTAGAAGTGACATTGTGGATATTAGAGTCACTAGTTGTGTGTCAATTCCTGCTGTAAACATCAACTAAACCACAAAATACCCAAATTAGTGAAGGTGCATGTAAATTATTAATTATTAACTGTTTTTACAACTTACTCAAAAAATTTAACCACATGGTAAATATGAAGTACTTGAAGTTAAATACGCCCTTAGAGGTTCATAAGGGTCGTACTGACTTGGCCTGTGTTTGGAGGAAGACTTGAGAGATGACTTAGTCCAACATAACACGATCTTGACAAAACTCATTTATTAACTGACAAATAAGTAAGTAAAAATAATAATAAAATATCTATAGCTAAAATAACACGATACTGATCACGAACATAGCGTAATTATCAAAGTTTAGGTACCATTGACAACAAACTTTATGAACCTATAAGGGAACTATTGTCTCAATCAATCAAGTGGGAAGGGGTAAGGCTTATCTACACAATCACAAATAAATATTATAGAAATGAGGTCATATTCTTGAACCACTACACATGCCCTTGTCTTTGTATTTTGGCTTGTGGTACTATGAGATGGTGAATAGTGACCTCACTTATCCATATCTTAGAACTTATTTTTTAGTTAATTAGTGTTGATCACAAGTTCACAACCCTATTAGATAATAAAAGAAAAAAAAAGGATTATTTCCCTAATAGCCCCCAACTTTGTGACCAGCTTCCCGCCTAGTCCCCTAAATTAGCAAAAATACCCATATGGCCCCCTATTTCAGTTATCTTTAACTTCCGTTACTCTCTCTCCTCCATCTCTTTTTCTCTCTCTGCCAAGTCACGCCACATCATCATCTTCTCCGGCATAAGTCGCCGGTCGGGCAAATTTCCGGCCGGCGACCTTAAATTTTTTATTTTTTTTATTCTCTCTCCAAAAAAATTTTCTCTCACATCTCTCTCTCTCTAAACTCCGGCGAAGGGGGGTTCCCTTCGCCGGAGGTCTGTTCATCACGAATAACAGATCTCGAACAGACCTCCGACGAAGGGAAACCCCCTTCGCCGGAGTTTAGAGAGAGAGAAGTGAGAGAAAAAAAATCTTTTTTTTTTGGAGAGAGAGAATAAAAAAAAAAATTTAAGGTCGCCGGCCGGAAATTTGGCCGGCCGGCGACTTATGCCGGAAAAGATGATGATGTGGCGTGACTTGGCAGAGAGAGAAAAAGAGATGGAGGAGAGAGAGTAACGAAAGTTAAAGATAACTGAAATAGGGGGCCATATGGGTATTTTTGCTAATTTAGGGGGCTAGGCGGGAAGCTGGTCACAAAGTTGGGGGCTATTAGGGAAATAACCCAAAAAAAATGATAAATCTATTGTAGTTATGTAGATATAAAGTACATACCCCAGATACTTTTAGAGCACTAAATCAGATATTCTTGTTTTTAAGTTAGTCTTTTGCTTCGACGCATTGCCATCCAATCAAAGTGATTGTACTTCTCATTTTAAAACGAGATAATAACAATCCTAGTAAACCTTAGATTATATTGTTTGCTTGCAATTTTGTTTCACCGTGAGTGGTCGTTAAATTGAAAGTGCGACACGAAGTGTGTTTTTAGCATAGTTTTATGTAAGGGAAATGCTAAGTTTACAAAGAAAAATCACAATTTTTTTTGTCAAAATGATGTTACAAGTCTCTTTTCAAAGTTTGACTGAATTCTGACTGTTAAAACATAATTCGCTCATAATTAAAAAGAACGGTCTAGATTCAGTCAAAGTTTGAAAAGAATCTTGCCACGTCATTTCTGCAAAAATTTTGTCAATTTTTTTTGTGAACCTAGCATCTCCTTGTATATAGTATATATATTTCTTACCGATATGACGCCTTTAATAATTTCGTCGGCGTAAGTTTTTGGTTCTTTGTCTTGTAAATCCAATAAAACATCGATCATCGCCTTCTCCTTATTAATCTTTGTAGTTTCTTCATGATTGTATCCTGATAACATCTTTCTGTTCATCTTTTTCTCTTCAATCAAACCTTCCAAAAATTCATCTTTCCTTCTTCTCATACCCAACAAACTCCTCTTACATCCTTCGTAATCAAACCATTTCAGAAATGGCAAGAAATCCGCAAAATACAACAATCTTTCAGGCATGAAAGTTTCTTTGACAACATTAGGAGACCAATTTATCTTCCCACTATATCTCTTTCCAGATACCAACTTCATAATGAAATTAAAAACCAACTCAAAAAACATATCCTTGGTATCAAACTCTAGAAATTCATTAGTGGGTAAGCATTTTTTGAACAGTTCATGAATCATATATTGAACTTCTTCTTTTCGAATATCGAAAGAAGATTGAAGACCAGTAGAAGAGAAAACTTCGGTATTTGTGAAACGACGAAGGTTTCGCCAATGAGGACCATAAGATGACCATTCAAGACTACTAAAATCATACCCTAAATGTTTTCCAGCTATAATGGAAGGACGATTAGCGAAAATTACATCATTTTTTGTAAGACATTCTTCAATAGCAGAAGGAGAGCTAACAAATAGGACAGGAGTGGAACCGAAGCGGAGGAGTAAAACTGGACCATAACGGTCCGAGAGATGTTTTAGGGTTTGAGGTAAGAGTGTGTTGAGAAGATGGAGGTGGCCAAGTATGGGTAGACCAGTAGGACCTGGTGGCTGGTTCTTGCTCTTCTTGAAAAAGAGATTGGAAACAAAAAGGAAGGAAATGAAGAGAAGAAAGTAATAGTAGTAGTAGCTAGAGAAGAAGAAGAAGGATAAGAACTCCATTGTTACTTGAAGCAAAGGTTAAGTGTTTGAGCTCCAATGAGCTACTATATATATATGTGTATGAAGAGGGAGATAAATAATATAGTAGTTAATTAAGTTGCAGTTTTGGACTAGGAAAGTGCTAGCAAGGCCCCAATTGAAAATTAAAAAAAAATGGGTTTAATTATGAGAAATGATAGAGAACAAAAAAAATCCAGATATACTCTACACATATATCTTATGTGGGTTTGTCGTGATTCGTTGTCTTGTGAATTAGAATCATCAAAAACACAAATCACAGCAAGCCACATAGGATGTATGTCTGAAGTATATCTGGATTTTCTTGTTCTCTATCATTTTTCTTTAACTATTTCAAACAAAATAATATTCAAAAATCACCGACCATTATAATTATTATTCAGGTTTAAAAAATTATAAAGATTAAACTGCCCTTTTGTATAACTAATATCTTTATTTGCTATTTAAATTTTAATTATATATATATATATACTTTGTATCATTTTCACTGGATGTCAGATTTCGATAAAATTTATATATTTAGAAAGAATTTTCCACTATTTTTGTAACAAGATTCACTTTCAAAACTTTCTTCTCTAAAAGAAACTCGGATAAGATAACGTTTTATTTTTTTTGTGCAATTGCAAATCTTGTAAACTCAATTTCATGAATGAGTTTCTAGATTTTTTTTTTTTTTTCCAAATAATTTTGTGTTTCCGATATACATCTTCCAATTGCCGCGTCGAGGTTGGTGAACTGGAGTCTGGAGATGATTCGCAGGAGTTTGGAAGAGCTTGTAACATGCTGTATTTGCATATTAGCATCACCAAAGACTTTGTTATTCTATGAGGTAAGTTGTTTACTTCATTTCTCAACAAAAAAAAAAAAAAAAGTTGTTTACTTCATGACCCATTTTATTATTTATTATGTAAAATATTTTGACTCAAATTCTCATTTTAAAAGAAATGCTATTCATTCCCAATGGTGTAACATGTACTTCCATTTACACCTTCCAATACATGTGTCCATCTCAAGAACTTTTAGGAATTTCAATACTAACAGGTAAGAAGAGATGTGGCAGAAAATATAAGTGTAGGGGGTCAGTTTAGAATTATCCATTGATACGACAAATTTAATGGTTGTTGAAATAATTTTATGGATCTCCAAGAAGGACAACACCACAAGACTATGTTTGAATATTTTTTGCTAAGACTTTGGGGGGTCAGAATTTAGAAGTCATGGGATTGAAAAATCAACAAGATTTATGATTTTTATCTACGTATCCTATTGTGAGTAAGACTTACAGGATCTTATTTTGATATGGTTAGGTTAGAAATTTGTCCTTCTAGATTTTCCCCTTTGAAACGGAAGCAAATAAGAAAACCTAAAAAAGGAAAAGACACATTATTTCAATCTCTTCCATTGCCACTACTATATTGACATAAAAATAAAACACATATATTCTAAGCGAGCGCCGCAGAGCCTACGACTCTTTTCTACTTTTTCTATAAACAAATAGTTTTATTTTCGTGTACCTTTTGATTATCTTATAATAGTTCTCTTCCCATATTTTAAACGAGCTATTTGAAAGCCCTAAATGGGTGCATACTAAAATATAGGAAAGTTTATTTAGATTGTGATTTTGGGTTGTCTCTTTAGATTTAATTATACGAATCAATCAGCCCTTTGTCAAAAAAGTGTGAATACTTGTTCCCACAATTAATATCTAAAATTCTATCGAATATATGTGAACTAGTTACGGAACAATTTATAAGACATTACTTGTATATCTAAGTAAATACAGCGAACAAGTTAGTCGTTATAAAGGTTCATCTTCTTAGTTTATCTTTCAAAATCTTATTATTGAACAAAAATCACAACTGACGACTCACTGACGATAAAAACTAGTAAAACTGCATCATAAGAATAGTTGAAGACTATGGGAGAAAGAAAACTGACTCTTTACAGGAAACATGATGCTATAGAAAAATAGTAACGAAAACAGTCTTCAATATTAACAACGACTTTCGAGTAGGTTTGGCGCCTAGATAGGTGAGGCGGAGAAAACCTTGGGTAGTCTATGTCTCCGAACTTGTCTCATGTTTATCTAAGCTAGTGAGCTCGGGCAGTACCTAAACCTAGATATGAAGGACACTATGTCTTTTAGTGCTTGTTGAATACTTAAGTAGTCACTTATTCAATATGAAGTCTACCCTTAACTTCAAGTTTGAAAAAGTCGCGACATTGGACATCCAAAATATTCTCAGGAGCATAAATACTTTAGTCAATCAGAATTGACTATGAAGATACAACATGTGAGCAACTTCAACAAGTAACCTAAATTCTCCGTTGAGCAGTTCAAAGGATGAATACTACAAATCCTGGGGGACAAAATTAACAAGAGACTCTCCGTAAACAATGGAAGACAGAATAGTTTGACTAAAATTAGATTGCTAACTGGACAACCGAAATAAAGGATAAGTCCCATATACTACACTGTAAGATAAAGTGATAAACAAACAAAATCAATCTCATTGACCATCTAATCCATAACTTATTACTTATGTAGGATAATTCTACCAAACTATAATCTTCGAGCAATGAGAGAGAACAATGTTTTAAAATACGTTGTTACGCCTCAAGGCGGTTTGCTCTCACAAGGTGAGGCGGCACCTCGAGACAAATAAAAGTACTAATATTTTTCTGTTGCTTGACAACAAAAAAATAACATGTTATTTCAGATGGGCACGTTTTTATCCTCAAGTTCAAATGATGCCTCAAAGCATACGTCTTGAAAGCTTATTAAAACACAACCAAGAATGAATTGCCGAGAGAGCCTCACTCCCATTGCGAATTGGTTTTGACTTTTGAGTTAGCTATTAAAAAACTTAACATGGTCTGGGAGTACGGCCCCCATGTGACAGCCGTAAAAGGTCATAGTGGTTGACACCCCGCCCAACAGAAAAGATATGTATAAGGCTACGAAAGAGCCATACATATAGGGCGTGTGAGAATAATCCGGCATGGGTAAAGGGAAGCCTGACGACCAAGAATGTAATAACTAGGGCGTCTCACTCGTTGCTAATGTTAGATGTTCACAAACTTAATAGAATGGGAAAACTTCATTAAGAAAGCGTGGAAGCAAAACATAACACGACTACTGATTTCGTCACAATTGATCATGAATGCCTGAAATTTAATCCCCAGAAGGAGCTTCTTAAATCGAGAAAGGCTCAAAGTATAATCTTGTTTTGATTTCTACCATACTACTGTATATCAATTACCACAATTTTAAGGCATTGTCATACATTATTCATTCAAGCAATGAAAGGTTGGTAACAAAATCTCATTATTCGAGAAAGAGCTAGAGGTTACATGAAGATGGGTGCAAGAAAGCTCTTCATATTAGTATATCCCAAGCAAGAACCAAAAAACATGAAGAAAAATGAACAGCATTACTCTCAGTGAGGAATTTCAACAAACAGTTACCAGACATAACTCAGTTTGTATGTATCACTTGCAACAGACCTTCTTCAGCTTGTCGGCGGCGGATTCATCGACAGAATACTGAAACGAATAAGAACAAGAAGAAGATGAGCATCTGCATTTGATGCATAATTTTGGCACAGAGAGATGAACAGACAAAATGTTAGAGAGAAAGAGAAGAAAGACCTTGTTGAGAACCCAGATAGCATGTTTATAGGTTCGATTGAAGAGATCGTTTAGGGCATTGGGATCGTTGGAATCGACCTCTCTGTAATTGACGAAGTTTTCTCTAGCGAATTTTGAGTAGTAAGGTCTTGAGTCCTTTGGCAACTTCCTTACCAACCTCAATACCTCCCCATACGCTCTTGATGCTCTTCCCATCACGCCTCTCTCTCACAACGTCTAATAAGTTGTTGCCCTTCTTAATTTGGGATAACGCATAAGTAATTTCTCCCATGTTTGGGCATTACACAGTTACAGCTCGAGGCAATCTGACAATTCAAAAAATACTTACAGTTACAACTTGCTTACACTCTGCTTACGCCACGTGGTTGAGTGACCGCCAATGTTCTACAATTATGAAATTTCGAAAGCCCACCAAAAATGTTTTAAGAATGTAGAGAATGTTGCTATATAACTAGAGCATATTCTCGTTAGCTTCTAATGAAATCATATTGTGTTTAGCATTTTCATAAATGTATTTTGGAAGTTCAATTGTTGATTGGAAAAAAAGGAATGATCATTACTTTTTTTTGTTTGTGTGGTGCTAGGGTGAGATTTCCTTCACTAAAAGAAGAATTTAACTCAAGTCTTTTTTTTATTTAGATGTTCAAAAAACCAAATATTTGTCGGTTTTAGAGAAATTAAGCGTAAGTTTGGTTAACGGTACAAACAATAAATAAACCTTTGTTTTTGGAAAAAATGATAATAACTTTTCGATAAGTACAAACTTTTACTAAATAATTCTCAAACCAACTTCATCAAAGATTTCAATATTCCGAATATATTGATAACAGACTGCAAAGGTCTAATATTTTGCTAAATTTTATCAAAAAATGTACGAGTATCTAAACAATTTTTTTTAATTGAGTAGAAATACATAATGTAGTGGACAAACATTAAAATATTCACAAAAAATCTAACTGTACTTACGCAATAAAGGAACTTTGCAGGATGCATTGTATGGTACGCGTATGTTGCCTGACCTTCCAATCGAATTGTTTTGGTCCGACAGTCCCCTTTTTGTTAAAGGATGAAGATTTTTGGTTTCATCGTCAAAGGATTATTTTACTTCGAGGACAATTATGTTGTTTTGATTTTGTTGTGATACATAAATTGTCAGACAGAATCACATCGAAATACTGGGATACATGGTATCAGAAATCAAATAAAAATTGTACATAGAATTCAACGATTTAGTTATGCTTACATTCATAAAGCAAATTACAGTATGCAGTGCACAAGAAAGTTTATGTATAGATTTCAACAAAAAAAAGTTTATGTATATAGCTAACTCAAATTGCAGTTACCTCGTGTAGTGACAACAGGAACATCATTGATCATATAGACGATCATCTACAACGGTCCAATGGCAATCTTAAGATCACATTATAACGATTCGGGAAAAAAACAAACACTTCAAAGACATCATCTACTCGTACATCCCTCGGAAAGGCAACTACCAAGCAGACAAAATTGTCAAATAGGCTCGGCAAAATAATTGTAACCGTATTTGTACCGTTTTTCCTTCTTTTCTTCTGAACTAGTATGTGTTAGATGTTTTTGTTTTAATCTAGTTTCGCTTTCAAAAAAAAAAATTCAAATTGCAGTGAGCAAGCAGGTTATTGTTGTTTTTGTGAACACTACAAAACTAAAACTACCTAACACATTATGGATTTTGTAGGTTGAAAATCATGATGTCTTGGAAAATAAATTTCTTCAAGAGAGTAGCCAAAAAAGAAATATGAGGTTCTACCTTTTTGCTTTTTGAAAAAAAAAATGAAGATGACAAAAAAAAACAAGCTCAAACACATGGATACGAAGAAGAATGTTTGAAAAAACAACGAGATAAAGATGTCAAAAAGCATGAGCTTTGAAATTCAGGTTAAGTAAAGATTTCGAAGCCAATGAAAAACTAAGCAGTGAACGGTGAAAGATAAAAGAACACAATAAAATTTAGATTTTCTCGTTTTACAAACATCTTGTGGTTGGAAACTTTTAAAATAGCCACTAATGACACTTTTTAGTTTTCAAACAAAATAAAAACACAAATAAAACTTGAGAAACAAGCTTCAAACAATTCTGCTTTAAAAGCTTCGTTAATGAAGTTTGGGCTTTAAATAATTATTTCAATTTTGTTTTTTGACAAAATAATTTATTTCAATTGAGAAATAGTTGTTTCCGATTATAGGCTGGTTTTGACTAGTTGTAGGAGAGACAATGGAGAAAACAAAATTTATGCCAAAATAAACTCTACTGAATTTCAACAACAAAAAGAAGGTTCTACTGGTTATAATAGATTTAAAAAAGAGCACCTGCATAAAGATTCACGTTTGAAAATAAAGATTCACAATTGGATCTGATTCTCATTTAGAGTTTTATTTGGACTCCGAATTTTTCATTGATTCTAATTGGATCTTAGGCACTATAATGGTCCAAATTTGGACTTACAACAAAAAAATTTAAGTTACGATTGGACTAGGTACGCATAGACACGAATATCTGTCTATACAACCGTTTCACATAAAAATTGTTGGGTCACGTAAGGGCACCAACATCACTCTCACATGAAAGGATATATGTTTGTTAGGCTTTAGTTGTTCTTTATAGGCCCATATCTATTACTGTCATACTATAGGTATCATCTAACCCTTTTTTTTTTTGGTAGCAAAGGTATCATATAACCTTTAGGGTGGATCAAAACTAGGATTTTGTGGTAGGGGAGGAGCATTTTTGGTATAACCAAGAGGAATTGAAAAGACTTGAAAGGGGAAGAAGGAAGTTATCATGTAATCCTGACCAACCTTTCATAAACCATCCCTTAGGTCTGTAATCCTGACCAACCTTTGACCAAATGGACATACATTTTTTATGCACAGCCTTTATACACATTTTGAATGGCAGAAATATTCTGTAAATCTGAAAAGGGTAAGAGTCATGATAATACATCAAAGATTTTCCTTTCCTTACATTTTTCTCACCCCTGACTAGTAGCTTAGTCTACAATAAAGTGTCCTTTAAGTAGATATCAAGCAAGATATGAAAAAGAATGAAAGAATTAAAAAAGCAAGACCAGAGAATTGGTGAGAGACAGATAGACTGAAAGAGGGAAAGATTTCTGTGTGTAAAATGATATCAGAGTTGATAAGTTAAGGATGGGAATCTAAAGTAAGAAAATGGGCAGGCAGGGACAAGAAAGATTAAACAGAAGAATCCAAAAGAGAGATATCATTAGTAAGAGAAGAAAGCATGAAAATTCATATATTAAAGGACAAATAAAAGCTGATTCTCTTTCTCTCTCTCTCTCTCTCTTCACAATTAAAAGCTGGATCTCTTTTTCTCTCTAATAAAATTCAAAAATTTCTTAGGGAGTATCTATAAGCGCCCTTCATTTTTTAAATCTTGCCTGCCCTTATTCTGAGCCCTCCCACAGAAAGGTTGTTCAGTGACACTCGGATTAGACCTAGTCTGTGTTTTTTTTTGTTGAAATGACCTTGTTTGTGTTGGGTTTGAACAACACGGACTAGACTAGTCTAAGTGCCCTTCAATTGATCACCCCGAGGCTCCACAACAATATCTAAAAAGCTATTGTTCGATAGTTGCTGAGTTTGAGCTCGTATCTATAGCCCAAACTCTGAAATTCTCGTAAACGACGTGAGACTATTACATTAAATCCAATAGTAAAGTGTAAAGTTTGAGACAACCAATTTAAAACAAATTGTATGATTAGAAAGACCTAGATGTCACATTTATTTTTATAAGAGTGCATTTCGAAGTTTGTGCAGACTAAAGAATCAATAGCAACCAATCTTCAACAACAAAAAAAAATCAAGCAACCATTGGAACACACCTAAACCAAAAAAAAAAAAAAGACTGAAACTAACCAAATCGAAGAAAGCAATTGACTGAGGAAAAGCAAGACTAACAGTTACTCAATTACATTTACATAGAATAGAACACACATTGTCCTTTTGTATTTACTACTACTACTACTAACATCGAGATACTCATAATTCACAAAACAAAGAAAAACTATATGGACTAAAATGGAACTCTGTTTTTCTTTCTTTAATTTGACTAACCCCTTTCAGTACTCTTCTTCCTCATTCATACTACTATACAATGAACTAAGAGAATCAAGCAAAATTCAAGAACAAGTAAGTAAACCCATTCTAGCTCTCAATTCTAGAGAAAGAAAGAAAGAAAAAAAAACAGTAAAAATGAACAAGGGTTCTTCATTAACGATTGTGAAGAGGATCTGAGGTATTGGGAACTCTTCTTTTGTTTGAGAAAAAAGCTTCAAATGGGTAATATTGAAGACGTCTAATGATTACCCTTTCTTTCATTAATAATCCTTGTACTAATTGATTTTTGCTTTCTATACTCATAATAGTAGTAGTAGTACTGGTTTCAATCTTGTCAGCTGCAACAAGTAGGAGTGAGAAAATGAGCAAAATTATTGGCTTTTGTAACACCCTCATCTGGATAAGTATTGATTGGAATTGCATGGACTATTGATTCTAGAGAGAGAAAAACGGTTTCTTGATAGTTTTGAGTATTTGGGTTTGAGAGGGGAAAGAGAGAAGAGAAGTGAGAAAGGAGGAAGAGAGGGGATTGGGGCTTGTGTGGTGATGCGAAAATGTAAGGGAAAAAAGTGGGGTATTGAGTGCAACCAGCAAACAAGGGACACGGCTCACGAGAGGAGGAGGTCTTTTTTTTTTATCTTTTTAAAAGCCTTTTCCAAGTCTTTCTTGGCCTGAAGTTTTTGGAACCGTTTTTATGAAATACAATGATACCATCCACCTTGGGCAGACTTTACTGCAGATAGGCCGGAGATGGGAATGCTTTCCGGCCAAAGTTCCCCGGACCAGTTCTGGTCGGGTACCAAAATTTTGTGCCTATTATGATAGTTAGGCCGGTCCACTTCGGTCTAATTTCAAAAATTTCAATATTCATTATTTGTTGTTTATCGACCATCCAGACGTAGCTATCTAGTATCAAGGGCGTTGGAGAGGGGGGTGCGTTTAGTGCAGTCGCATCGACACTCCTCTCCTTATGCCATGGGCCACCTAAGGAGCAAAGTTAACTAAGGTAGGGGTGGGATTTTGGCCCGGAAACCCAGAACCCGCCCACGACCGTCCGAGTCCGAAGGGTCCGTGACCGTCCGATGCCTGAATCGGTCCGTACCCGCCCGACCGAAAGATCTTAACCGGACGGACGCGAGCATAGGTCGTTACCCGGTGGTCCGACCGAGTCCGCCCGCTTATATCGTCCGCCCGACGAACCCGTCCACACCCGTCCGTTTATCCTACCCGCCCGCCTATATGATTGATTTTAAGCCTTTAGAATTTGTAGAGTTAGCTACAACCATTAGATTTCAAGAGTAAAAATAAATAACCCTAGAAATCACTTTTCTTAATTTTGTCTTCGTCGTTCTACTTCTCTAGTCTCTATCTCCTCCAAAATCTCAGTATCTCATCAATAACCCGTATTAAATGAGACAACAACCTAGTTGGTGACTTCTCACAAGTTTGGAAATCGACACACATATGTTTTTGATATTCAAGACTTAATATATGACTCTAAGGGCAACCTGCGAATTGAGCTAAATTTTTTTGGTGATATTCGAGACTTAAATTCGTTTTGAACGCGTTTATATGCATAACCATGGTTACCTTGGGAAATTTCTTATAGTTTTAGGCCATAAAATGGAATTTACCTACTTCATTTTTCTCTCACTCTTCATTCTTCATCTGTTTCTCATTCTTTATCAGTTTCTCCTATCTCCTTTTCTTCCTCACTATTTTTATGTTTCGATCGGGGAGCATTGCCCATCAACTGAACGTTATTTTCGCTTGACATGTTGTCTCACTGCATTAAACAAGAGTAAATGGCCCTACTTCTTTTACTGTTTCATTTCATGCAACTTAAGTTGTATTGCGTAAAAAATAAGCTTGCTCCCACACTAATCCACACCTTCATTAAATATTTAACATATTAGTAATGCATTTGAGTAGTTACATGAGGATATAACAAGAACTAATAGAAATAGGTTTATTACCTAATCCAATACATTTTTATATTAGGCATATCGCCCATGAACCCCATTACAAACTAGTCTGCCTATAAAATTGAGAAATGTTATATACACTTATCATTTTTACCTACCACATTCACATCTTCTTTGACTTCGACAAAAATTACCCTACATGTGAGTGTATATAACGAAAATGAAGTGCATTTAAAATTTTCCTACAAAATTTCCCTTCCTTGAAGAGATTAATCTTCAATTGACGAAGACCCAGTAACACTGGGCGTTTTCAAAAAGAGTTGAGAAACTTCTGAAGGCGCCTCGTTAGTTCTAAAGGGCTACTGAGAAAACGGACCGGGGCTAGTTGTGGTCAGACCCGGTCCAAAAGAGTACAAGAGTTGCGAAACTTCTGAAGGCGCCTCATTAGTTCTAATAAAACTAGATCACATATAGAAATGAAAAATACTTTTTGCCTCTTGTGTAGCAATCACTTAGGTGTCGTTTGGCAACACTTAACTAAGTTACTTTTTTACATATTTAAGTAGAAAAGTCAAAAAGCTAATTTGGTCCGCAAAAATTACCGACTTCATTTAAGTTAAAATTTGACTATTTTTTGAAGTTAAAATTTAGCTTTTGACTTCAAAGTTCTATCTCCGCTCAACTACCACAACTAAACTTCTATCATACCATTCTACCCTCACCACCACCACAACAAGCATTGCACCTCCCCCACCACCCTACCTCAACTACCACCACCACACCTTAACCACCACCTTAGTACCACCACCACCATACACCACCACACCTCGACAATAACCATTTCGTAGCTCTACCACTACCACCGTCACCGTACCTTCACCACCACCACCTTACCTTCACTGCACAACCACCGCCACCGTACCTTCACCGCCACCACCACCGCGACCGTACCTTCACCGCCACCACCACCACCAACACACCTTCACTACCACCATCGTTACCACCTACATATCTTATCCACCACCTTTACCACTATCACTGTACCAGCTCCACCATAACTCCTTCACTATCACTCACATACCTTATCCACCACCACCACCATCGTATCCCAAGCACCAATGTATTTCCACCATCACCACCACCGTACTTCCACCACTGCCATACTTCCACTACCATCGCCGCCATCATACCTCCACCACCACCATCAAACTTCAACCACCAGCACACCCCATAACCATACCTTCATGGCACCACCAATATTACCACTACTTCGCATACAAGAGTAATCGTGGAAATCATAGATAAATTCAATTAAAATCAAGTATCTCTATGAAAAAGAAAAATAAAGTTATCAAAAGTAAATTGAGTTACCAAACTAACTTTTTGCCTTTTTTACTTATAAGTAACATTTTTGTCAAATGTACTTTCGAAACTTTTTTACTTTTTTAAAGCAAGAGAACTTCTACTACAAGCAAAAGTACTTTTACTTTTGGTTGCCAAACGACACCTAAACATTCTACCACCACAACTCCGCCACCATCCATGCCACTTCGCCACCATCCATGCCACTTCACTCTATCACCACAACTCCATCATTCCACCGCCACACATGAAACCACCCTTATGCTTGTATGTATCATCACACCATCAACACCTCACTGACACAACTCCTACCACCACTTCTATTACCGCATTCTCATTACAATACGAGAATAACGACACTAACTATGCCAACAACTGGTAGCCTAATTGGTTAGTGCATTACTCTTTAATGCGGGGGTCCCAAGTTCGATCCACTGGAAGTGTAAATCCAGTAATGTTGAACTTGAGTTATTAAAATCATAAATAATGTAATAAATAATTGATGTACCAGTGCCTTGTAACGACTAACGTAGACAATTGAAAAAAAACAACTCTAACCATAATCAAAGGAAGTTTCAATTTCTTAAAGGTGCCTTTCTTAAATTAAACGTTTCTACGTGTATTTGAAAACTTATTTTTGTGGTATGATATTTATTTGTTTATCTATATAATTGAGTATTATTTCTATTGCCACAATATAACAATAATATTTTCTTACGGTCTCACGAAACACCATAATCTAAATTTAAGCAAATTATGTCAATGAGATTTTATTTAAAAATTGTACGATGAGGAACTATGGCTGCCAAGTGCCAACCACCAAACCTTTTTTTTTTTTTGATGAAAGTCAACCACCAAACCTACTCTTTCAACAAAACAAAAAAAAGACAAACATTTACCAAATGTAAGGTTAGTAATTAACTCACAAAACGTTTCGAAATTAAATAGTTAGAAATGAAAAGACGGAGCCAACAACTTGTAGTCCAGTTTCTAGTGCATCTACTCCGTAATGTAGAGGTCTTATGTTTGATCACATAGAAGTGCAAATTCACAAATAATTGAATTGTTGGGTTTAGGCTATTTAATTTTGTCGACTTTTAGACTATAAATTTTATCGGACTTTAAAATCAATAGTTATTCGACAGTTATTATGCTTATCACATCGTATCTATGTATGAATACCTTTATAATGATCATTTTAATATTTATAAAAACAAAAGAAATGAAAAGGCGGTGGCAAAGAATTAATGGATGTCCATCATCGCTAACGTCTGTTGTAAATGCGTTATAATGTGTAGGAGGAGTGTCCATTTATGGGTGGGGCCGTGGGGTGGTGTGGGTTTTAAAGTAACAAACCTCACGTAATAATCTCTCTATCCCTACACCCACACTTGGTTTTACCAAACACCCTTAACATCCGGCATACTTTCCTACGCGTGACGTGATTGCCTCAATACTGGAGTAGTATCTTCAGGGTTGGCCCACCCACCAAATTGCTCTTGGGGGCCTCCTTCTGTAGGCGCCCCCATGCAGATCTAAAATTGCTCTTGGGACTTCCGACCGACCCCGCTCAGCTCTTTTCATTCCTTCTTTGTTTCTTCTGCGTCTTTCTATCTCTGCCTTCTCCCTTCAAAGATCTTAGAACAAGTCTACATTTAGTAGTCCAAGTGATCGATAATGTTAACATAAACTCTAAAATTTTAGAGATCTCATGTTCAATTTCCGGAAAGTGAATTGCAGTTTATTGAACTTGGATTATTATGGTAAAAATAATATAGTTGAGTTTTACGTCTGTTTTGTAAGAATTTCGTGTTTATCACATTTATATTTGATGTATCAATGCCACAGTAATGCCATTCGTAAATCGTAGTCAATTTTCGAAAAAAAATATATTGCAAAAAAACCTTAGGACTTTGGAGTTTGAAAATTCGAGTTTGTTTCTGGATTTGAGATTTAGATTTGCTGTCCTTATTTCTTTTTCTTCTTCTTTTTCATTTGTTCATCATTTCTTCTTCTTTTCTAGGAAAAAGATGGTTGATGTTTTGATTTGCTTTATGTCCTAACTTCTATAGCAAAAAAATTCATTTTCTCCTATGTTGACATAGATTTGCTTTATGTTCTAGAATTCGAGCTTGAAGATAAAAGTTGAAACCGAGATTCTCGGACTAGGCGGCAATGCTTTGGGGCTTTGGCCTCATAGCGGTCAATCCGAGAAGGGCGCCGGTAAGTCAATGGAAATCAAAGAAGGCCCCATGAGCAGTTTTGCCATTCCCCTATAGACGCACCCTATGTTCAAACTTTTAACCACCGCAACTATAATACGTGGCGTCAAGGAAATGAAGAGCGCAACCCAACACCCAAATACCAAACACTCCCCCTACTCCCAACTGATCGTATATCTGACAAAAAAAAAGGAAGAAAAAAACAGAGTCGAATGGCGCCACAGTCCGTAGTCTAACGCCCTCTGTCAATCACTTATTATCCCTCTCTCTCCCTCACTCACTTTCTCTCTCTACTCTGTACACAATTCACCCTCTCTCTCTCTCTCCCTCTCATTTTCCTACCCCTTCCCTACACAATTCACGTTACCTACTCTTCAACAAACAGAGAAACATAAACATTAAAAAAAACACACAACTCTCTTTCTCTCTACCCATCTCTCTGGTTTTCATGGAAGATGATAATGGAGAATGGGTTTTGGTTCGTCCTCCACTGGAAACCGACTATTGGAATCCAACCTTGAATTTTTCCGAAATGGGTACCAGTGATCCTCTCAAGGTTCAGTTCTCTGCTCCTGCTAAGCATTGGACCGACGCCGCACCCATTGGCAATGGAAGTCTTGGTGCCATGGTTTGGGGTGGAGTTGCCTCTGAAACTCTCCAACTTAACGGTAAAATTCTTATAGTACTATAATATCTTCATTTCTGATCTTGATTTTTAAATTAAATTCTGGGTCCATTTTGTAGTTTAGTTTAGATGATGATTTCTGGGTATATAAAACTCTCTGATATGTGAAATTGCACTGGCATTGAACTAAAATTAGAGATCTTTAACAGATTTGATTTTTTGTTCTGGATGATTTATCTTGATTGATCGATCTATTGTTGTTTTGAAATCATACTTGTTTTGTATTCAGAGGATACTCTGTGGACTGGGGTACCAGGGAATTATACTAACCAAGATGCCCCAAAAGCACTTTCAGAGGTTAGAGACCTAGTAGATAAAGGTCAATATGTTCAAGCAACTGAAGCTGGATTCAGATTGTCTGGCAAACCCTCTGATGTATGTTCTACTCTACATTTCATATCGATTTTATATACTATTTTGTTTTTTCTTGGGTAATTTATGGGTTTATTATAATCAAAATGAGAAAATTCACTTGATTATTAT
>BEHA01050249.1:990668-1026943 GCA_002897215.1 Eschscholzia californica subsp. californica | reverse complement strand
CAGAGAAGAGGCTGAGTCTTCCAGAAGGGGAGAACATGATAACACCAATATCAACATCACAAAGAGTAGAAAGTTCATAAGATTTCTTAATGAGTCCATTTCTCCTTTTAGAGAAAGTGACTTGCCTATTTGTTTGATTTTCTATCCTTTTAATCTCAACCTTTGTTCTCCCCATTCTCCTATATGAATTAATCTTCTATATATAATTGTATGTATCTCTCTGTACTCAATTTTGTCTAGAAAACCACTAACTTCTCCTTATTAGTAATTCCCCATAACTCCAACCAAGCACATTAAAACCACTAGGGTTTTAGTTCTCTCTCCTAAGAAAGTAAAGATTCTTGTGAGAGACAGAGAGAGAGAGAGAGAGAGAGAGAGAGAGAGATGAAGACAAGGAGAAGTAGGTGATTTTTGTCTTTGTAAGGCATTAAGAGTAACAGAATTCTGAAGATAACATAGAGAGATAGAGGGAAGAAGAAGATCAAGATGGCGGTGTGTATATGCATGACGACCAAAGCTTTGGACTGTTTCTTCTTTTCCCCACTAAACATGGCAAATTTTTGACTTATATTCATGGAAAAGTAAATCGTGCCTATATATATGCAGGGTCTAGAAGGGAGTAATCCCCTTCTTACATCCAATTTTTTTTGACACAGAATACAAGAGTCAGTTATGAAATATTGATACACGGTGAACAAATAATACATGATGTTACAATATATTGATACATGAAATTCAATAAATCTCGAAATTTCACTTCTCGTGGAGTCGAACTTGGGATTTCTGGGTTGCGAAATGGATGCTCAACTACTGACGCATCGGGAAACTCGGAAAAGTCTTAGAGTCGTGTCTAAAACTTAGGAAAACTCAAAACTCATAAAGAGTAAAATAAATACTTAAATTTCATTGATTTAACTCAATTAAATTACACAAGTATTTGATCCCTTTTATGCCCGACAAAATTATTATTATTATCTATACCTTTAATAACTTAAATTATATAAACATGAATTCCACTTCTTTTAGGAATCGAAATTGAGACTTCCAGAATTTTGGAGTTTATGTCAGCACTATCAACCACTTAGACAACCAAGTGTTGACTAATCAAACTCTAATTGTGTTGACTAATCAAACTCTAATTAATAACTGCTAAATAAATAAAATATTACTCCAGAATCTAAAATTTAGATTGGTAAAGAGAAATTGTGATTAGTTAGTAGCTCTTGGATGATAGACCAACCATAACAATAGGTTGGTAGAAATAAATTGTGATTAATTAGTAGTTCTTGGATGATAGTCAGTTCCGCCGATATAACTACCTCTCGTATCTTATGCATTGTTGTTACTGTCTATCTGGTAGTAACTCTCTTGGTCTCAACCTCCATCTCTTTCTTCAACTTCTTTCTCACCTCATTATTTACTTAAATTGTAAAGGATCCACAGACACCTCCTATTTAGCTATAGGCACCCCCAACATTTGACTTTGGGTTAATGGAACAAGAAAATTTGGGCAAGTATCTCTTCTCCTAGTAACTTGGGCGTTTACCAAGGGGAATTTCTATGAGTGTCTAGTATTTTATATAGTAAAACATCTTCATTGGTTATGAAAAAGGTAAGATCTGGCCCTCCGTTTTTGTTACGAGTTTGCTGAAGACCAAAGCCAAGAGAGACAATTTTTTTTGAATTTTTTTCTAAATCTTTAAGTAATTTTAGGAATAACCAAAGATTGTTTAAGTCATTTAATATCATGAGAAAAAAGAGGGAAGCAGTAGGAAAAACTACTCATTTCCAACTATTACAACCCTAAAAACATGAAAACTGGCCAATCTACCATCCCACGTTTTTTCTATACTCAAAGAAAGTTGTAGTTTAAATTTATTTTTTCTTTCAGGAAGACGTTAATCAAGAGGGATCTACCGCCTCTCTAAAACTCGGTGCAAACCTAGTTATTACTAATTGCACCCCCATTTCCCCATAAACCCTCCTCAAATATTGGTTTGAGGCTCCTTTAGCAATAACAGGGTGCCTATAGAGCTTCCCTCTACCCCATTTAAACTTGAAATGTGCTTGATGGGAGATGAAGTTACCTACCATTCAAAAAAACATGGCCTCTACTTACCCGCGAATATAATCAAAAAGTTAGTTGAGGCATAAAACACATACAAAAATCTCATCTACTAGTCTTTAGTTTCTTGAATCATCTTTAAACCATTAGGTCTCTTGCCAATTAATTCTCACTCTAAACTCTGTCTCTCTCTAATCTTCTTCTCTAGATCATCATCTCTTTACAACAGTTCTAATGTACAGATCAGTATCAATTTCATATTCTTCAACCTACTCATCAAGATGGATAGAGTCATGGGCTTGGTTACTAATTCCTCTATCTTTATGGCTATGTGGCATGTAATCTTCACTTCTAGTGTTTCTTATTTCTATTCACTAAACATTTCTGAATACAATTCAATTTTCATTTGTTAATTTTTGCAGTTTCAGTGAGCATCAGATATGGGTCTTATGGAAATTCAAATCTTGTTCTTGGACCAAATTCATCCAAACTATATAAAGCTAGTTCGATCTTCGTTCAACAAATTCAAATTCATGATGATTATAAAACTGGAATTCTTGTTTATGGGTTTTCAGAAAAACCTGAATTAAGCTTGAAAACTAATGACTGGAATTTTTCTAGATATCTACTTGTCCAGGCTTATCGTAGAAAGGTATTATTAGTTCCATTCAGAAATCAATACAAACTTCTTCTCTCTGGTTCTTGTTTTCAAATGGGTAATTAAGTTGATGGATTAAGAATTTGAAATCCTTATTATTCAGGTGATTTCATTTTGGTTCAACAAAGGATCAATGGTGAATATGAAATGGGAAGCTAATGCTAATGAGTTTGACGATCTCGTGGTGCTTTTATACAAGGGTATTGCCAATTTCCCCTCACCGCCGATAACCAATTATGGGAACTTTCTAGCATCAAATTGATTTTCTACTTTGATGGTTAAGTTTCTCTTGATGTTTTTTTACAGGAAAATATACTTTCGAGACGATGCAGCCTCTAAGCTCACACACTGATTCCTCTGTTCTAAGCAATTCAACTATCGGTACGAACTTACTTTCTTGGAAAGTATTAGTATTATGTCCCACTTTGTCTGAGAACTTAACATTTCTAGAGTAGATAAGCTTCCGTCTGTCCTCTCACTACACTTTGGCTATAGTTAGGCCAAATAGGCGCTAACACCGTATTAGAGTTAGTATTTGGGGATGGGTCTAAATTTACTTTATGGGCTTTAACACATTATCAGAGTTATCATTATAAAGAAGGGTCGAGATGCTATTGCCCATTACATAGGAGTACCGAGTGGCTCAAGAACTAGTGTTTAGCGTACATTAGAACTTATGTTCCAAAATTATGTCACATAGAATGCGCTTTGGGCAACCCAATCACAACAAACCGGTTTCAATAATACGCTTAATGTGCTTTAAACACAAAGAAGAATTTAATGCTTGAAAGTATTTTATTTTCATGTCATCAAGTATGAATCTTCTACTTTTGATAGTAGTCTTCTTTGTTGTTAGAACTAAAGCAAAATCAAATTTATGTTCAGGGAAGAATATTGGAGAGGCTGAGTACTTAATTAGTGAAGACGATGATTACTTCATATGTATATTTAACATGAACCCAAGAAACATCAAAATGTCAATCAATGTCAATGTTTCATCGACAATGTACGACATCAGTAATTCCACGACTAATTGTTCCACGATAACCGGATTTTGTCAATTCGATCTACTCTTCCCTAAACAACATTTCATCGTCTTAGCCACACCGAACAATGTATGTATCAATTTATCCGTAGCTTACTTCATTTCCGCCACTTTGTTTCTTTGCTAATTTGTAAAGTGCAGGGAGATCTAAATGGATGGTCTATTGAACTATCTTTCATTGCTCGTTTGGTAACATATGTTGCACTTTTAGGTAACATTTATCATGTAAACTACATCGATATCTCTCTGTTTTACTCATCTTCAATCTTTCAAAATGCTTTTCTTTTTTGGGTTAATTTGTTCACTTTTTTATCTTTGTTAGGAGTTATAGTGCTTTTGCTTTCTTTGATCTTGAAGTACATTATGCTTTGTGAGAGGGAAACACTAGTAGAAGGTGTAAGAGTAAATGAGGTTGCCCCGTTAATATCGCCGAGTATGGATAAGCCGATTTCATTAACATATGGAACTAATGAAGAAGAAGATATCGAGTCAGGACTTTGCAATTCTTCGGGAGATTTATACGATGGGAAAATATGTGTTATTTGTTATGATGCAGAACGTAATAGTTTTTTCGTTCCTTGTGGTCATTCTGCTACTTGCTACCAATGTGCTCAAAGGTAATTTCACTATTGTTTCCGACGCGAAATGATGTCGCGATAAGAAGACTTGTACATATTTAATGAAGACTATTTTTTTGGCAGGATTATGGAAGGGGAGAATAAGGTATGCCCTATATGCAGAAGATACATTCACAAGTTAAGAAAATTGATAAATTCCTAAGATAAGATAAGAAAAGTTTTCTTGCTTTTTTCGTACTTAGTCTGTACTTTATATGAAGTAAAGTGAAGAGAAATTTAGATTTAAAAGAGTTCAACTCTGAAGAATCGAAACTAGTTATTTCATCTTGTTTTTGCCCTAAAGCAGATATTGATGAGAAGATAGTTATTTAGAATGTGATTAAAACATAGAACATGCTATATTTTTTTTCCCTTAACAAATAATGGAATATTGCTAAATGAAGAGTTATTATTATTATTATTATTATTATTATTATTATATTCTTCGGAAGGAACTGAGTCTTGAGTTCATTCTTCATATATTATAATATGTTACAGTGTAAAGTTATCATAACAATGGGAGCATATATTTATTGAGTGCATATAAATATACATTAAAATAAGTTGGGATGTGCCCTTTGTTGAGTAGAACATGAAAGTGACGTCTTCTTGAATAGTGAAAACCTATACCCGACCACTTATGAGTTCGTTAAAACTTAATTATGTGTCATCCCTCCTTGCCCATGTGCATGAAGCTCTTTGCGTGGGGGCCCTTCTCAAACTCCTCTCGTATGCGATCGCGCAAGGCCCTACTCGTAGCGGCGCTTGAATGCTGCAAATTCCGCCTTTCGACTTACTTAACGCATCTGCAACCTGGTTGGCATTATTGAGAAGGCCAGGCGTACTCACGCACCATGTCAAACTCGGCAAGTTTGTCTTGCCAGCTCGTGAGAGCTTCTTTTGGGCACTCGTCGCTATGTGTTCTGTCTTGACCACGAACTTCGACTCCATACTTTCTAGGTTCCAGCTTGTAGTGATAGGGCAGCCTCCATGTTCGCAAACAGTGCACTAAAGCCCTTCTCTTGGACTGTTTAACGCTTCTCTCTTTCATTAAACTTTCTACTCTCATATGCTAAGGGGTGTCCCTCTTGCACCAATACCCCACCAATAGCAAAGTCTGAAGCGTCACTGTGGACTTCAAAGCTTTGGTGTGGTCTGGGAGTCGCAACACTGGGTCTTTTGTCACGGCTTGCTTGAGGTCTTCGCATGCTCTTTGGCAGGTACCACACCGGTACCCCGAGGAGAAAGCTTCAGCTCGAGGAAATCGAGCCAGAGGTCAGTACGTGGAGTGTGAGGATCCGAAAAAGTCCCTACTTTAGGTTGAATTCCGAACTAAGACACCTAAGGCACGGGTAGTCGATCAACAGTTCAGGCTTTTGTTTGCGATCCGGCTCCTCCTTCCGATCCCACATGACTGATGCTGGTGGAATCGGTGGTGCTGGTGAATGAAAAATTTGCTAGAGTACTCGATTTGAAGTTTAAACTCCCAACTGAAAATGATGATACACTAAATCTAAGAATATGTCTAGATTTTTCCGATGACACTAATATTGTCGTGCTAAGAGAAATCATAGGAATATCAGAGTCTCTACCTAAACCGACTTTTAGGGAGTTTGAGTCTGATAGAAGGGTCTCCATTGAAAGAACTCGACATACTTCTTTTAGAGACCCTAATTTAACTTCAAGTGACTCTGGTATTTCTCTAAATCATTTTGTATTTGTCCCTCAGAAACATGTTTAGATTTTGAAGCAGTTTATCTCTTTGTCTATCATCCATATAAATACCATTTTAATCAGGTTTGTACTCTCTCGTGCATTGCCAAACTTAATGACTTTATTATCGTCTAAGTTTGGGGAATGCCCTTCTTCCTTGATAGCATCACCTGCACTTTCGCTGAATTACACAAATGAGAGACTATCATTCATCAAAAATCTTTTGTTTTGTGCGGATCCTCAGATGTTTCGCTTATTGGTTTATGTAGAGTCAAACATTCGTAATCCAGTAGATATGCTTCTTTTATTTTGTTGAGTCATCTGTATAGTTTGGCTGAAGACTTGAAACTTAGCGCTAGATGGGATGCAACCCATGCATCTGATATAAAACGATGGGATTCGGTAACATATTTCCCTTCATCTTATATTTTTGCATAGTACAATGTTCCGTTTAAGTTCGGGAACGAGAGATTAATGTCTTGTTAAGACCTTTTGTGACGCCCCTAGCAGTACAAAGTTTGTTTTAGCGAAGGTTCAACGAGCCCCCTCCCTCCCTCCAAGGCCTCACCACTAATAATAACTCAAGTTCAATATTCCCCGAATTTGTACTTCCGGTGGATCGAACCTGAGACCTCTGTATTGCAGAGTAATGCACTAACCAACTGGGCTACCAATTATTAGCATTTTCTTCAGAACCTTAGATAATTAAAGAGTTACTTGGACAAAGGAGCCCTAGATCCTCCAAATCTGATCAGAAAAGTATTAAAGAAAGCAGTGAGAGAGTTGGAATGAAATATCACATGAAAACAAGGATTGAAGTCGAATAAAACATTTCTATCACTTTAGACTCCACGACAACACGGCTAGATTTGAGTTGGCTTGCCACATAGAATTTCGGGTCCTAGTCGGTCGACCACTCAGGCCAAGGGGCATTTTTGGAACAATTAAACTTCCATTTGTGGAACGTGATAAAGATTGTTTTGGTTTTTTTATCTAGACCCAACTATTATTTTTTTTTGTTAAGGGTAGACCCAACTATTATTTTTTTTTTGATGAAACGAGGCCAATGCCTAAATTTATTAGCTACTTGAGCGAGAAATTATATTGGTTACATCTGCCGCCAACTGGCTTACAAGATAAGAAGGAGAATCATAGATCTCCAATGTTTGCTCTAAAATAGAATTAAAATATTGTTTCGCCAATAAGTGAGCTACAGAGTTTGCACTCCTAATACAGTGGTTGAACTTTATGTCTCGAAGTTTTTCCTTTCCCTTATGTATTTCTCTCATAGTAGTTCGAATTCGTCAAGGAATTTCTTCTAAATTCTTCGAACACGCACTTATGACCGTTTGTGAGTCTCCTTCAACTATACACACATACTCTGGTAACCTGTTTGCTGTCTCAATGGCCAATTTAACTGCTTGAGCTTCAGCTGCTGTCGAGATGGAGCACTTTCTGACAAAGGCCATAACAAATTCTCCTTGCGCATTTCGACATACTGCTGCTACCGACACCCTTCCATCGGCAAACGCTGCATCACAATTTATCTTAAGTTCTGTATCTCCTGGTGGGACCCGATAGGAGCTATGCTCCAATGCTTCTACAGTTGTATGTTCAATATTCAGGAGATTGCCCGAGTACTCCTTTTGTAATGTAACAACTTCCTGTAAAATTCGATAAGGATTTGGAATAACATGCTCGAACACACATTTATTTCGTGATTTCCATAGACACCAAGCTACATAAAACCGAAGCTCTGTGGCTTCTCCATTTCCAATATCCATAATCCATTTGCAGAGTAATTGTGTAAAATCCTCTTCTCCATCCACCCTAAGATGTAATGGGTAGTTCATCCATGTTTCTCTTGCAACTCTACAAGTTCTAAATAAGTGATCAATATCTTCATTCTCTTCTTTACACATATCGCATATTTTCGGAACATGTAGATTAAACTTTAGTGATTTTACCTTTGTTGGTAATGCATCATGCAATAATCTCCAAACAAAAGTTTTGACTCTTGGCATGAGATTATATTTTTTCCATATTTTTGTCCAAGATAAGCCATTCGGTAGCTCCATGTGAGTGGACGAGCTCGGTTGTTCCTTCAAGATAGTGGTATAAAGCGACTTAGTGGAGAAATTTCCTTTTTCCGTGTATACCCAAATTAGTTTATCTTCTTCTTCCTCGCTGTCCAATGGGATTTGTAGAATTGCCCTTTTTGATAAATCATCAAAAAGTTTGTCTAGCAACCTCCTATTCCATCTTCCATCTTCCTCCATAAGATCTTTCACTAAGAAAATATTTGGTACTTCTTCTTCCAACTCTTTCTTATGAGGTTTGAAACCTCTTATGTCCGGCACCCACGGGTCCTCCCAAATTCGAATATTATTTCCATTGCCTACCATGAAGCACATCCCCTGTTTTATATATGCCCGCATCTCCAGTAAACTTCTCCATGTTGAAGTGGAAGACGTTTTTATCTTATAAGTCCAGAAATTCGATGATTTTAAATATTTGGCTTTCAGCAATCTCACCTAAAGAGCATCCGGTTCCGTTATGAATCTCCATGTGAGTTTCTCAACTAGTGCTTGATTGACAAGACCCATATCACGAATTCCCAATCCCCCTTCTTTAATACTCGCTTGCATCTTCTTCTAATTCAAATAATGTAACTTTTTTGCCTCTAAACTATGTCCCACACCAAAAGTGTCTTTGGCGCTTTTCTATTTTCTCAACCACCCCCTTCGGAACTATGTTCGTAGAAAGAAAATAAATGGGAATTGAAGCTAATTCACTCTTTAGTAGAATCGTTCTACCAGCATGCGATAACGAAGACCTTTTCCACCCCGATAACTTCCTCTCTATCTTGTCGATAATAAACTCATAAGAGTTAATTTTGTGCTTCGGTTTCAACAGGAAGTTCCCCAAATAAATATCATTAACCTTCATTTCTTTAACCCGTAACAAGTCCAGAATACTCTTCCTTTTTGCCATCGCACAATTTTTACTAAAGTGAATAGAAGATTTTTGATAATTGATTAACTGATCTGAGCAACTCGCATATAAATCCAGATTAATTTTTAGTTGCTTTATATTATATTCTGAGGCTGTTTCGAAGAAGAACAAATCATTTGCAAACATAAGGTGACTCACACTTGGAGCATATCTATTTATACGAAGTCCATTATATAAACCATTGTTTTCTGCATGACTTACCAGCTTAGTAAGTATTTCTGAGCACAGAATAAATAAATACGGGCTAAGCGGACAACCCTGTCGAAGTCCTCTTTTGCTATAGAAATACCCTTTCGGTCTCCCATTTATCAATAACGAGAAAGAAGCCGTCGAGACACAATTCACAATGAGGAGATGGGTGTTGTCCATAAAACCATACCTTCGAAGAACCTCACTCAAGAAATTCCAATCAACTCGGTCATATGCTTTTGTCATGTCAACCTTAAGAGCGAAAAACCCTTCTTTTGCCGTAGAATTAGCAATCGAATGAAATAGTTCTTGCGCAACAATTATATCATCAGCAATCTGTCTACCTGGCACAAAAGCATTCTGAGTAGGTGATATCAGTGAATTTAGTAATGGCCGAATCCTATTAGTAAGGATTTTTGTGACTATCTTGTATAGAACATTACAAAGTGAAATGGGTCGATAATCAATTGGAGACTCTGGGACTTGCACCTTAGGAATTAATGCAAGATAAGTATGGTTCATATTACTTGGCAATGTACCTGATTCGAAGATACTCCTTATTTGATCAGTTACCTCACCTCCTATAATTTCCCAACAATTCTTATAGAAAATAACAGAGTACCGGTATGGTCCCGGAGCTTTGCATGACTTCATTTTTTTAATAGTTTGTCATATTTCTTCTTTAGAAGGTACCACACTAATATCTTTATTTTCCACTGAATCAATGGGACTTGCAGGTAATGTTACCTCTTCTGGAAAGTCTGTAATATACTCCGCTCTTGAAGCCCTGTAGAAATGAGACAAAAAACATTAGTAATAACAGTAGGGTCCAAAGACCAGCTCTGATCCTCCAATTTTACTGCCATAATGTTGTCTCAACTATTATTTGATCTCAATACTTATTTGTCCCACTATTATTTTTTTTGTCCCAAGCGTCCCTCTATTATTTGATCTGAATAATTATTTGTCTAACTATTTTATGATCTCAATTCTTATTTGCCTAACATGGGCTCATTTGCCCAACTATTGTTTGATCTAAATACTTATTTGTGGTTGTAAATTTCTAATGATCTTACTTTTAATTATATACAGACCAAACCTAACTTGGGCTCATTTGCCCAACTATTGTTTTGTTTTATGTCGAAGAATTGCCTAGCTATTATATATGAGCAAACCTAACATGAGCTTCCATATAGGCTTGTAAACTTTAGTTTATCGTTATAGACATTATCCGTATCTGATATCCGATAAGCTATCCGATAGTCGATAACCCGACGGATATTATATATTAATATCTTAATCTGAAAATATAATGGATATGGGATAATATCCGATATCGAAACAAAAATAAAATTTTATATTTTAAGTTTTTAGCCATTAGATTAAAATAATAAACTTCAACCATACATTTTATATATTATTATTGTTATTATTAATTTTTATTTTTTATATTTTTATCGGCTACGGATATTTATCAGATTGGATATTGGTGGATCCGACATCCAATAAAGAATATCCGAATCTGTATCCGAAATTTCAGATTTTATTTTAAAATTTGAATACAGATCGATGTCAAATATTTTGATATCCATTGGCAAGCTTACTTTCATATGAGTAGCTCACATAGTGTATAACTTTTTCAATTATAAAGTTAGGGCTCCCAAGTGAAGGCTCCTAACTCAAATTTAGTTTGTTTTATACATGTGTGATGTACGCGTGTAAAACTTCAATCTTATTATTCAATTATAAATTATTAGTTCTAAATTGAAATTAAAATTAGAATTTTAGTCCAATTTTCGAAAGAGAGGGTCTAAAAAGATGAAAATAAATAGAATGAACTTAGAAAAATGTTAACGAACATAAAATAAAACGGGTCCATGGGTATATAGACCAAAATAATGTTCAAAAAAGGTTTATGATCAAATCTTCCCAAAATATGAATATTTAGTCCTTTTGCATTATGGACATGATAACCCATTCTTTATGAAATAACTACCGTCCATGTCCCTCCTACAAAAATCGCAGGATTTTTAATTTTTCGGGGTGAATCTGGAAAGTTTCTAATATGGGCGTGATTTGGGGGTTTTAAAGCAGCTAACGGTATAAACCCAAATTTGATTTTTCTCTCTCTTCTAAATCATTTTGGAAAGTAAATCTATTCCCAAATCGATTCAAAACAAAAACCCTAACCAAATCAATGTTCTCTCCCTATACAGATTTGGAAACTAGTCTCTCTTTACAGATTTGGAAACCAAAACAATTTTCTCTCTCTTACTATGTAATTTTTTTTCGATTCAAATCAATTTTCTCTCACTTAAATTTCAGATTTGGAAAGAAAATATTTTCTAGGATCAATTAAGCGTGATTTGGGGGTTAATATACAAAACGTATGTATCACTTTCTCTCACTTAACTTTCAGATTTGGAAAAAATATAGTTTTCTGAGAATATTACAACAACATTTGTTTTCGTTTTTACTCATACATAACCACATATCGAATACAAAATTATGAAACAGGTTCGTAAATTATGTGTTATTTATGACGAGGCAACCATCATTTGTCATGTATACAACGAAATTTATCAAATGTATATGCGTCATGTTCAATAAATTACACATGATTTCTATTAAATTACACATCGTTTACATTTTGTTACAAAAAAACGTACTAAATCTTCTCTAGTTCAGAAAAGGTGCCCATCCATGTACTCTCCATTTGCAGTCTTGAGCAGGACAAATAACAATTACACTATATTGTGGAAGAGCATATCCAAATGCTTTTGCACCACTAGAAAACACCTGACCAACTTCAGTAAATATTTTATCCCAGCCATCAGATTTTAGTTTCGTTGACTTACTTTGATTTGATGATTCTGTTTGAAATTCCATCTGTTATATCAAATCTACACACATAAATACACATACATTAAACAAAAAAAAATCATACATTGTATTATAAACTACATGTACAGTTCCGTAAATTATGTATAATGTTTGTCAAATTTTAACAATATTTGAAGGTTTTGAGTAGTTTGATCAGCTCAAGAAGGCTACTGTTTTGGGTGAAAAGTACGCGTAATGTAAATAAATAATACATAATTTATGTGCACTTATACGATGTTTTAGAATTTATTATAAATTATATATAATGTATAACAAATTACGTGTATTTTACATTCTCTTATAAAAACATCGTACATAAGATGTTTGCGTAATGTACTAGAAAGTATCAAAATTTACTGTAAATTACCTATATTGTATATTTTGTTATGATAAACGTATGGAATAACACCTGGTTCATAAAATTGTACGAAACCAAAGATCTGAGGTGATGAAATATCAGAAAATCAAGAAGCTTAAACCTAAATCTAAATCTAATGATATGATAATCGGATGAAAACAAAACATAATCGATCTGAAGGAATCAGTAAAGAAGGATTAAACATCGAGATCATAAATAGTTATGAATATCTTAGAGAGAGAAAATAAACCTCACAAATACGAAGTTAATGAATTAGTACACTAACATTTGAAAACAAAATCAAAATATGTTATGTTCAATGTTAGAGAGAGAGAATTTATTACTTTAACCAGAGAAGCAATATTAGATCTTATCAATGGAACGAAACAAATACTTTAACAATGTTAAATTGATAAAAGATGAAGGATTCAACTGCTATAATGAAGATGGAACAATATTTCTGAGTTTAATGGAGGTTTATTAGATGATTCGGTTTTAGAGAGAGAAAATAAACATGTTTCCGTTATGGAGGATGATGAAGATAATGGTTACTTTGAATAGAAACGTGATTGGAGAGAGAAGGTGAGAGATAAAAATGGAAAAAGATATTTGTGGATTTTGACGGTAAATCAGTTATAATATATGAGGAAGGTTAGATTAGGTATTATGATTTAATATGTATTCTAGGATTTTGTGTTTTCTCTCTAGATGTATGCAAATGGACTAGATATCCATTTACATTAATATTTTGGGTTTTAAACCCTTTATAGGATTAGAGAGGACTAAATTTTCTATTAGGGTCCGTTTTTTGGACTATAAGTTCAAAAATTCAAATAAAAAATTAATTTTTTTTTAAATATAAATAAATAAATAAAAAAGAGTGGGCTGGATTCTCTTTTTTTAGAGGATCTACCTCATATTAGCTGTTCATAAGACAGAAAATGTTCTCAAATAGAAAAACTCTTTAAAATTTTTGTATTTCCCTGTACAACCCGCTTTTCTTTTGTTTTATCTCTTTTTTCTTTGGGTTTAAGTGGGCGGAAGAAAAGAGGGAGGAAGTTAGGGGTTTAAGTGGAAAGAGAGAAGAAATACATACTGCATTTTTTTTAAATGATGATAGCCGACAGGTGACCGGCCAACCTCTGGCAGGCGGAGACCGACAAAAAGAAAATGACAAAAGATAAGATGGGAAAGAGTTTTGAAGAGAGTGGTAGAAAAGGGAATTAAGTCAACAGTTAAAGTTGACTGTCGAAATAACTCAAAAGGGGGCCAAATAGAAGTGGATCATCTTTAGGGGGAAAATGGAATTAACCCTCCTTTTTTTTTTCTGCAATAGAGAAAGAGAATAATGGAGAGAAGAGAGAGCGAAGAGAAATAAAATGAGACTAAGACAAAATAATATCGGTGGTGCGACTCCGGTCGTGAGATCCAATTCCGACCAAAATAAGGAGAGTTAGTTTATAACGTGTGTGGCTCTCCCCTTTTTCATACTATCCCCGTACAATTTGGCTTAGAGGATTCTCCTTTAACATTTCCAAGAATAGTCTTCAACGTTTTCAGGTGTGTGCAGAATTAAGTTTATATTTCTTGGGCTTCAAAGATGGTATCACCTTGTTATTTTGGGTTGAGAGGTAGGCTGCTTAAGTTTTCATTTATGGTGTGTTTGGATAATGGAATCATGAATCCGCGGATTCATGAGTCCTTGGAATTCATGATTCCACGGATTCATGAATCCAAGTAATATTTTTTGGTGAGAAGAGAGAGCGAAGAGAAATAAAATGAGACTAAGACAAAACAATATCGGTGGTGCGACTCCGGTCGTGAGATCCAATTCCGACCAAAATAAGGAGAGTTAGTTTATAACGTGTGTGGCTTTCCCCTTTTTCATACTATCCCCATACAATTTGGCTTAGAGGATTCTCCTTTAACATTTCCAAGAATAGTCTTCAACGTTTTCAGGTGTGTGCAGAATTAAGTTTATATTTCTTGGGCTTCAAAGATGGTATCACCTTGTTATTTTGGGTTGAGAGGTAGGCTGCTTAAGTTTTCATTTATGGTGTGTTTGGATAACGGAATCATGAATCCGCGGATTCATGAGTCCTTGGAATTCATGATTCCACGGATTCATGAATCCAAGTAATATTTTTTGGTTTGTTTGGCAACTAATAAGAATCCTATGATTTATTATTATTTGAGTATTTAAACGCTTCTTTAGAAAAAATATTGAATAAACCTTGTTCTCGAAACCCGTTTTTTCAAATATCGTTTCATATGAAGAAATATCAAAATTTGGGAAAAAACGGGTTTTGGAGAAAAAAAAATTTCAGGGAAAACTGATTTTTGGGGAAAAAAATGATTTTTGAAAAAAATAATATTTTGAAGAAAAAATGATTTTCGATAAAAAAAAATGATTTTCAGAGAAAAAATTATTTTTGGGAAAAATAATGTTTTTAAAATAATTATTTTGTTGAAGGAAATTTTTTTTGTTGATTTTAATTTTAAGAGTCCTAAGATTCTTGGTAGCCAAATAGACAAAGAATTCATGATTCCTACCAAATCCCACTTTTGATAGGAATCCTGCAACCAAACACACCATTAATTTAACTGGTAATTAAAATCTAAAAAATAACTCAAAATTAAGTGAGAAGGGAATTGGACCTGCACCACCAAGATCCTCACACGCTCCTTCAAGTTCAACCAGTTGGGCTGCTCATACATTTTGTTATTTAGACAGATGGGGAACCATAAATATTTTTCAGGATGGTCTAAACTTTTTCTAAAGCACTTTTCTGAAAGCGAGAGTAGGCTATAACGCACCCTTGCCTACAACTAGATTCGCCACTGACGGAGAGTCCTTACAGAGTGGCTCCTAACCCCGGAGCTCCCATGTTGGGGCAAAGGGGCTGGGAGAAACCCCACCCCTATTGCTTTTGTTCTTAAATTTGAATATTAAACAATATGTCCTAATTTCTAAGGAGATCACGTTTCATAGAAATTATTGCATTCAAGAGACATCAAATTTTAATTTACAAAATCAGCCTAAAATTGGTATACACAACCAAACTAAATCTTTGAGATGCCAACAACCCTTGGCTCAAGTGGTAAGAGGTAAGTCTTCCAACTTAAAGGTCAAGGGTTCGAAGCACACGCTTACCAATTCAAAAAAAAAAAACTAAATCTTTGAGATTTCAACGAAAAGAAAAAAAAATGTAAGAGCATCTGCAATGCGAAATTCAAAAAATCTCTATTCATTTTACGTGTCAAGTTCCAATTGAGATCCTCACTCTTAAGTAGCGAAAATAGAGATCCTCAATTTTTTTGTCTCCCCAATACAAAACTCTAAGCTTATCTTATTTGCTTATGTGGCGTAGTTATTTTTGTACACAAATAATTAATTACTTAGAAAATATAGAAAACTCGATTTCTATTGGTTGAAAATCAAATATTCATGAGTTGGACAATTAGAGATATCTCATAGAGTGTCCTCTTTAGATATCTCTATTCCACTCTCAACACGTCATCTTAGAGATCCAAATATAGTGTTGCATTGGAGAGAGTTTTTAAGAGAAAACTCTAAAAATCATATGTGACACTCAGAGTTTTTAAAATTGAGTTAAAAATCATATGTGACACTCAGAGTTTTTAAAATTGAGTGTTGCATTGGAGATGCTCTAAACTTTTGAGATCTATAGAGATAAGTCTCCACAGTCTTGCTTAGTTTCTATGGAAGATTTAGAAATTCTTGTAAAAACTCTGCTCCTTCTTTCTTTGTAATATAAGAAAAGGAAATTTGCAAGAAAATAGAGGACAAGACTAAAAATGATGATCCAATGGCTGATGCAATTCTTGGAAGATTCTAAAAGATAAGTGACTTTTACTCCAATACATGACCTCAGTACAAAGAAGACTGCTTTTCAAGATTATTTGAACCAAAAAAGGGAGATGCTACAATGACTTAGAGGGTGACTTATAGGATGACATAATGACGTGGAGTACACTAAAAAACACTAAAAGACAAAGCTTTTTCAAAGTTTGACTACCGTGGGGACCGCTTTTGTTTCCAAATGAGGAAACATGTCATCCTCTAAGTACCAAATTCTAAGTCACTCTATCATTTCCCACCAAAAAAACCCTTTACTCCAATACATGACCTCAGTACAAAGAAGACTTTTACTCCAATGCAACACTCAATTTTAAAAACTCTCTCAAATATAGTGTTACATGACCTCAGTACAAAGAAGACTTTTACTCCAATGCAACACTCAATTTTAAAAACTCTCTCAAATATAGTGTTGCATTGGAGAGAGTTTTTAAGAGAAAACTCTAAAAATCATATGTGACACTCAGAGTTTTTAAAATTGAGTGTTGCATTGGAGATGCTCTAAACTTTTGAGATCTATAGAGATAAGTCTCCACAGTCTTGCTTAGTTTCTATGGAAGATTTAGAAATTCTTGTAAAAACTCTGCTCCTTCTTTCTTTGTAATATAAGAAAAGGAAATTTGCAAGAAAATAGAGGACAAGACTAAAAATGATGATCCAATGGCTGATGCAATTCTTGGAAGATTCTAAAAGATAAGTGACTTTTACTCCAATACATATCCTCAGTACAAAGAAGACTGCTTTTCAAGATTATTTGAACCAAAAAAACCCTTTATTCCAAGGAAGATTACTTACCATTCAAAACTTCTCAATATCCAAATCCAATTATAAATAAAAGCTTTGTTTTTTGTTTTGGTTCAAGAATTCTCACACCATGGAACCCTTCTCCCTCTTACTTCTATTCATAGCTTTGTTTTTCCTAACAAAGCTTCTTCTCACTCTCAATAAGAAGAATAAGAACCTCCCACCTAGCCCTCCTTCTCTACCAATAATTGGCCATCTTCACCTCTTAAAGAAACCCATTTATCGAACCTTATCAATCATTTCGAATCAGTATGGTCCTATAACATTTCTCCGCTTTGGTTCTAGACCCGTACTTGGTGTGTCTTCTCCATCTCTAGCCGAAGAATGTCTCGCCAAAAACGACGTAATCTTCGCGAACCGTCCCCAATTCCTAATAGGAAAACATTTAGGATACAATTACACAAACTTAGTATGGGCTCCATATGGTCCTCACTGGCGAAATCTACGAAGAATCACAACCCTTGAAATTTTCTCATCGAATCGTCTCCAAATGTTTTACCATATCCGTGCAGATGAAGTCCGTTCCATGGTCCAACAACTAGTGTCACGAGCATCTTCGTCTCCTACAGTAGACATGAAATCAACATTTTTTCAGTTTACTTTGAACATTATGATGAGGATGATGGCAGGAAAAAGATATTATGGGGAGGATGTGAAAGAGTTGGAAGAAGCTATAAAGTTTCGAGAGATGATAAAGCAAACATTTATATTAGGAGGAGCCTCAAATATACAAGATTTCTTGCCTTGGGTGAAATGGATAGGTATTAATGGAGTAGAAAAGATGGCAATCAAATTGAAAGAAGATAGAGATGAATTCTTGCAAGAATTGATCGAAGAACGTCGAAGAATATTAAAGGAGAAGAGTAATAATTACGAAGATTTAATTGATGATTATCGTGTAGAACATAGAAACAAGATGACTATGATCGATGTTTTATTGTCTCTTCAACACAAGGAACCAGAATATTACACAGATCAAATGATCCGAGGAGTTATTGGGGTACTATTTCTTACCTTATTTACGTTTATTTATTTTGGTAAAGTTATACCTACTTAACATCATTGACTAGATTTCAAAAAAAAATAAAACATAATTGACTTCATTTTCTTAATATTTTTTTTTTAGATAATTTTATTAGGTCATAGTAATAGTTGATTCACAATTATAACCTCTCATGCTAGGTGGCTTGAAAGTTCAGTATTCCTCGTGAATTTAAAAAAGAGGGTGTCTAACCACTGCACTAAAAATTGGAAGATAACCCGAGAATATGTCACTATTAGAGAAAAATTTCCTAAAATATGAATTGGTTTTACACTTTCATTTTTATATTGTTTGAATTTCGATCATTTGGTACAACAACTTTTTGAATCTCCACTTGCTCAACTAACTCAGCATTCAAGGCTAGGTCTAATTGGGTCATAATCTTAACAAATGACTTGTTGTTTCTTAAATTACTCTATTTATGAGCTCCATCTTATCAAACCACACAAATTTTTTAGGACACCATTTTTGCATTTGAATATGTCAACAAATTTGTTGAAAAACATGACATTGAAGGCTTTCCTGTTTATGAGTAAAGTAGAAGGTAGAGGACCAAGAGGTAGTGGAAAACTTGTGGGGGGATCCACTCACATAATAAAGACTACAAGGTTAAAAGTAAGATCCACTATGACCCCAGGAAATTTGTTTATCGTTAAAGTCAATGGAAGGATCCAATTGGTTTAGATGGGGTAATCAGAGTTCACAATTGGCCGCTCCGTGGTGAGTTAGGCACGACTTTGTTACTATCATATCGTGCTTGGTACATTAAATGACATGTTATAAGTGGCTCAATATGAACAAATAGATCGCGCTCCTTAGATCTCTATGTTTGATAGTCTCAAGATACGAATTGATTTAAAATTTGATTGATTATTACAGTGTCACCAAGGTATCACCTATTAGTGCTAAAGGCACATCCTTTCCACTTTGTTAATTAGTTTCACAAAAAATGGCGCACTTCTGAAATTTCATCAAATTAAGGGAAGACTATTTTCTCTTTTTTCGGTTTCTTTAATGTTTTTTATTGTTTCTGGATATTACTTTTAGGTTATGCTATCAGCGGGAACAGATACTTCATCAGGAACAATGGAGTGGGCAATGTCTTTATTGTTAAATAACCCAGAGACTCTAAAGAAGGCTCAAGATGAAATAGACATACACATAGGACAAGATCACTTGATCGAAGAATCTGATATCAACAAACTGCCATACCTCCACGCTATCATCATGGAAACACTTAGAATGTATCCAGCAGGACCCCTACTAGTACCACATGAGTCATCTGAAGTGTGCAACATTGGTGGTTACTGTATTCCACGTGGTACGACACTAATGGTGAACATGTGGGCAATACAAAATGATCCCAAGATATGGGAAGAGCCACATAAGTTCAGGCCGGAGAGATTTATAGGACTTGAAGGAACAAAAGAAGGGTTCAAGTTGATGCCATTTGGATCGGGACGGAGGAGTTGTCCTGGAGAAGGGATGGCGATGCGTGTGATGGGATTGGCTTTGGGAGCTCTAATTCAATGTCTGGAATGGGAAAGAATTAGTGATGAAATGGTTGACATGACAGAAGGGACGGGACTCACTTTGCCCAGGGCTCGACCCTTGGTTGCTAAATGTAGGGCGCGTACAAAAATGCTCAATCTCATTTCTCAAATTTAATTAAGAACTTATAGTTTTATAAACTGTATGTAGTTATTAGTCTATCTATGTGCTTTTAGAGTAATTGGTGATCACAATTAGGAACAAAGACATGACTCTTATTTGTTTGAAAGTTTTCTTGTATGAAGTCCATATTAATTGAATTTGAGAAGAATATTACATCTAAATTTTGAGAAAGCCTAAGAAATTCTAGAAACCAGATGTTAAATTCTCCTTTAAAGTTTGGTTTATATACCAAGAGACTGACAATCGACTTCAATGTGCATTGGATGGAACGAACAATGGTTTAATATTTCTAGCGATGAGTTCATGACAAATAGACCGACAATCGACTTCTATATGCTTTGTTCGTTCATGGAAAAACAGATTTTGAGAAATATATAAAGCTTTTTTACTGTCACTATGGAGATTGGAGAGACATAAGCCCTGTGTGAGACACTCATACGTCCTATAAGATGGCTTTTAACCATTTCAATTCACAAGTGGTCTTAGAGCATCTCCAATGCAAGACTCAATCTTAAAGTCTTAAGTGCCACCTAGGACTTTAGAGTTTTTTTTTTGAGAAAAAACCTCTCCAATGCAAAACTCAATTGAGATCTTAAGTTGATGTGGAAGCATTAAGTTTTAAGATGTCTCAACTAGAAACTCTATTTTTGAGATCTCTTTTGAGAGTCTTAAGTGTCCTAGTCATCAACTTTAATTTTTGAACCAATAGAAAACTTTTCTTTCTCAACCACTTTTTCCTATTAAATGTATGTATGACATGTGTATCTACTAGAGTTTTTTAGAGTGTTGCATTGGAGAAGGACTAGAATTAGAGACACTCAAGTTAGCCACATAGGAAAGAGAATCTCAATTGAGACTCAACACATAAGCCAAATAGAGTTTTTTTTAAGTTTTGCATTGGAGATGCTCTTAGTCATAGATTGATGTTAGAGCAAAACCAGTGTGGGACTCGGGCTTCGAATTTTGGGAGCCCCTGGATTTTGGGAGTCCCTGGGCTTTTCTCAATTCCAACGTCGGCTCCCAAATTCAAAATATGTGTATATGCGGTGTACGTGTGTGGGATTTGTGGACTACTGAAGATCGCAACGAATAACATAACTATTATCGTTATTTTACTTATTTTTTTGTATTTCAATTATGTGTTTGTGAGGGGGTTACTATGTATTTGGTTTTCAATCAATGAAGTGTTATTTAAAAAAAAAATACATTTAATAAAAGTTACATTTAAAAAAAAACAATTTTCTAGATTTTAAAAAAAGGGGGTTAAATGGAGTTATTATATAAGGAAAAACTCATTTTTGAAAACCAATCCCCAAAATTCTCTTCCTTTTTTTTAAGATTTTTTCGATTGATTTCAAACTTACTATCTGTTTCGCAATATACACGTTATTTAATATCAATTACGTATATTTCTACAACAAAACACACTTAGTATAGTTAAAGTATGTCTAGATGTCAAAGTTAAAGTGTTTTTCTGTTTATTGATTCTTGTTTTGTTTCATAAATAATGTGTTATTTATTTTCATAAATAACGTGTTATTTATTGTTAAAGTTTCATACTTTATTTAATTTTTTTTATGTGTCATACATAACACATTATGTACCAACAATGTTTCTTCCAAAAGTGAAAATGACTAAAATCCTATTTTGTGGGAAAATTGGACCTTAATCCTTTTTCGAATTTTATTTTGAGCCTAAAGCCTGTGGACCCATTATTTAGTGAAGTATATTGTATAGGTTATTTGAAGATCCTTTTTTATAGTACAAGTTTTAATTTAGTCCGGTTCCACCGACCTCGTTATCACAATTGAAACGGACCAAATTTCTTCTCAAAAAATGGTCAATTCAAACCCCAATTGCTATAAATAAATTATTTTCTTCTTCAATTCACCGTGCCTTCGTATCTTCATTTCTCCATTGACAAATGGGGGAGTTGTGGAGCTCATTGTTGGAGGGTCTCCCTGTGACTTCTCAAGAAACTCCATAACTTCCTCACAATTGAAGGTACATTGAATATAGTGGAAGTGTACCAGCAAAAGAAAGGGTGGGTAATCTCGAATTTATGGTAAAACGAACATACTGATTGCGACTATATAAATCAGTCTGGTGTGACCGATTTGGGAGGAGAATTGTGACACGAACAATCAGATTAAGCCACAATCTCTAGCATAAATTAGATTTAGGGAAGAAAATTTAATCAAATGTCAAAACCCCTAATGAAAATCGACACGAACCCAACATTTGTGCTCCAGTATCTTAGTATAGGTTATTGAGGTCCAAATCGGTTAGGTGAAGAATAAATTCTTTATCGAATTCGGTCTGGTTCTACCTATGTGAACCTGAAAATTTCAAGAACTTTTCTTACAAATTCAAATCTAGACTAAACTGATTGGTAGAAATGCTTCAATGAGTTAAGAAATCACAACTAGAAGAATCAAACTTTCAAGCAGAGATTTTAAATAAAATTTGGTTTTTCAAACATAGGATTTCTTTTTTGTTTTTGACAAATTTGAACAATACATAGAGAAGTTGAAGATTATAATATGATTGTTGGAGAAGATCAGAAGAAAATTGACTATGAGATGTCAGTTGAATCTAGAGAGAGAAAGATTCTGTGAAGGTGGTGTTCTAGGTTATTTGATGAAAAAGAAGATGAACTTGGTTGAAGGGATTGGAGAACAAAGAAGAAGAAGGTTTCTTTTTTCCTGATTTTAGAGGGAGATTTGGTTAAGTAAAGAAATTTGACTTAACATTTGACAGAACGGCCGTACTTGTCATTATGTCAAACCGAAAAGAGACATTGCCTTCTATTACTTAGATTAGCTCTAACCAAAATGGCTCATTTGCGAGATTGCCTCTGGCAAGAACAAGATTGTTTTTAATCAAGATTGTTTTCAATTTCCCTTGACAATGGTACTTGGAATTTGATGTGTCCATTATCTCTGAAGTCCAACCTCAACCAGGAAAACAATGATCTCTTTAAAGAACCAAAGAATTGCTGACTTACTCTTTCAAGATCATCCACATTGTGACATTGTCAGTGCAATTGGAACCTAAGAAGATACAAAACTAATACTTGGCTCAAGAGTCAAGAGGAATGGGAAATTATAATGTTATGCATGTGTATCTATTAGAAATTAGATCGTATTGATTTCAATCTTTGTACATATGAGTTTATATATACATTTAGAGAGAGAGAGAGATTAACAGAATTGTAACAAAAATTATAACTAACTATAACTAACCTCTAACTTATAACAACTTCACAACTAACTCTCATAAATCATATCTAACATTCATACTCTATTATTCCCCCTTCAAGCTGATGATTCCTCTTGGAGCATGAGCTTGCTTGTAAGAGTGAGAAACTGAGAAGTACCAAGTCCCTTAGTGAAAATGTCAGCTAACTGATGTTTTGAAGGAACAAAGAAGAGATGTAACTTTTTGGCAGCAATCAGTTCTCTAATAAAATGATAATCAATATCAATGTGCTTGGTGCGAGAGTGAAACACGGGATTATTTGCCAAAGAATGAGCACTTAGATTATCCGACATTAAGTGTAAATGAGAAACAGAGAAGCCCAACTCCTTCATGAGATAGGAAAGCCATAATAGCTCAGACACAACCATTGCCATTGTCCTGTACTCAACCTCAGCTGAACTTCTAGCAACAGTAGGTTGCTTTTTCGATTGCCATGAAACAGTATTTGAACCAAGAAAAGTGCAAAAACCAGTGGTAGACCTCCTAGTGTCAGGGCATCCTCCCTAATCAGCATCTGAAAAGGCAACAAGAGTAGAAAGCTGATCTAATGTAGCAGGTTTAATAGTTATTCCTGAACCCAAACATCCTCTCAAGTATCAAAGGATTCTCTTAACAGCTTTCCAATGGAGATCAGTAGGATTTTGCATAAACTGACACACATAATTCACAGCATATGTGTTGTCAGGTCTTGTGTTTGTTAGATACTGAAGTGCTCCAACAATGCTTCTATACTCTTGAGGATCAGATAAGAGAGAACCATCATGTTGAGACAGCCTTGGCTCTGAAGACACAGGAGTAGAAATAGGTTTGCATTGTAACATGTTTGTTTTTTGAAGCAAGTCCATAGTATACTTAGATTGAGTAAGAAATAAAGAGTTATCTTCACCCAAAGCCTTAGCCTCAATTCCCAAAAAATAGCTAAGAGGTCCTAAGTCTTTCATGGCAAATTGAAGTTTAAGATCATCAGTGAGTGAAGTTACTAAATCAGATGTAGAGCCAACAAGGATTATGTCATCTACATATAGGAGAAGTACAAGAGACCCTTTAGAGTTATGTAATACAAACATGGAGTTGTCTACCATGCTTTTCTGAAATCCAAGCATTAGTAAGTAGGAGCTTGTTTGAGACCATAGAGGGATTTTTGTAGAAGACAAACAGCTGAGGGTTGGGTTTGATCAATGAAGCCAGGGGGTTGAGCCATATAGACTTGTTCTTTCAAGTCACCATGCAAAAAAGCATTTGACACATCAAGTTGTCTGATATGCCACTTACAAGTTACAACTATAGTAAGAACAGTTCTAACAGTAGCAATTTTCACTACAGGACTGAATGTTTCATTGAAGTCCACCCCCTCTTTCTGATGGAATCCTTTTGCTACAAGTCTGACCTTGTATCTGTCAAGAGTGCCATCTGACTTCTGCTTGACTTTGAAAACCCACTTACAACCTAGAACATTCATGTGAATCTCAAAAGGAACTAGTGTCCAAGTATTATTTTTCTGAAGAGCACTAAACTCTTCTTTCATGGCCTGAAACCAAAGTGGATTAGAAATGGCTTGTTTAATAGTTTTTGGTTCTGGGACTTGAGTTACCAAATTTGCAATGAAATCATCAAATAGCTTTTGTTTGGTGATTCCAGCCTTAAGTCTAGTAGTCATTTGATGGGTGGGAGGAGGAAGGGGAAAAATGGCAGAGCTTGAAGAGCTTGAAGTATGAGTATGAGAAGATGAGTTGTTGGGAAATGATGGAGTAACAGTAGGTGAATTTGACACAATAGGTGAATTTGACACAATAGGTGAAGGTAATAAGGTTGTAGAAGAAGTAGGTATAGGTCTATGAGAAGAAAATGGAACAGATATGGGTAAAAGAACATTAGAAGATGCAGGAGAAGAGACATCTATGGGTTGAATAAGTGATGAAGTTTTAAATGGAAACACATTTTCTTCAAATATGTCATGTCTAGATATATATACTCTTCTAGAGATAGGTTCTAAGCACCATATAGCCCTTGTGAAGTGGACTGTAACCTAAGAACACACATGGTTTTGATTTAGGTGAAAGTTTGTCTTCCCTATAAGGAACTAAGTGTGGAAAGCACAGGCAACCAAATGTTCTGAGCAGAGAGTAGTCAGGAACTTTATGAAATAGTACTTCAAAAGGAGATGACATACCTATTACCTTGCTTGGTAGTCTATTAATGAGATAGGAGGCAATAAGAAATGCTTCAAACCAGAATACCTTTGGTAAATTAGCCTCAAATAGTAAAGCTAGACCCATTTCTGTTATGTGCCTATGTTTCCTTTCTGCTAGGCCATTTTGCTCTTGAGTGTGAGGACAAGAGATATGAAGAGTTATACCATTTTGATCAAGAAAAGATTTAAATGATCCCATAGTTAATTCCCTTGCACCATCACATTGAAACATTATAATAGAAGTAGCAAACAACTTCTCATTTATTATTTTGAAATGCTTAAAACAATCAATGGCCATATCCTTTGTTGATAATGGATAGATCCAATTGAACCTAGAATAGTCATCTACAAACAAAATATAGTATTTATAACCTAGTTTGGAAGCAACAGGAGCAGGCCCCCATATGTCACAGTGAACTAATTCAAGTGGTTGAGTTGTGATCCTCCTTGAGTTAGAAAAAGGAAGCTTTTTGCTCTTAGCAAGGATGCAGGAGGTACAGGTAATTGAAACCGATGATGATGGGAATGACAGATGCCCCTGAGCTTGCAAGAAGGAGCTGGTTTTATTACTTGGATGTCCAAGCCTTGAATGCCAATGATCAGAGGCTGGAGCTTTTATTGTGTTGAAAGAAAATGCAGAAGTAGTTGGAAGTCTTATAGGATAGAGATTGCCTTCAACCTTCCCTTTAAGAAGCAGGTTCTTTGAGTTTAGATCCTTAATTTCATACCCCCATGGGAAGATTTCAACAGAGCAATCATTATCTTTAGTAAATTTAGCCACAGAGATAAGATTCTTAGCTAAATGAGGAACACAGAGAACATCATTTAATTTTGCTGTAAATTGAATGAGAGGGATAGTAGTAATACCTTTGTGAGTTGCTAAGATTTTGTGTCCATCTCCAACCATCACATTCTGAGAGTCATGAAGTTCTTCAGTATTAGAGAGGAGAGAGGCATCAGATGTCATATGAGTGGATGCACCAGTATCTTGGAGCCATTCAATAAAAGTTTGTTGATGTGACTCAACAATGGATGGATCAATATGTAAACCAGCAAAGATAGAAGAAGCTTGACCAGAAGAAGATGAAGAAGATGCATTATTAGTGTTAGAACCACTGTTTCTTGATTGTTTATAACGAAAATAACATCTATTTGCAGTATGTCCCATCTTCATACAGATTTGACATTTCTCTTGAGAGTTAGCAGAGGTTTGTGAAGCATTTTTGTACTGAGATTGAGAAGAACCAATGTGATTCTTGTATTGATTGTTCATGTTATAGTTTTGAGGTGGTTTTTATGATTGGTGATGTTCATAAAGAGCAGAGGAAGAATTTGGATCTATAAAGGATGTTTATTTTGATTCTGAACTTTTCTTAATCAATCTTGCTTCATGATTAAGAAGAGAAGCCTTGATTTCAGAGAGTGAAAGATTTACAGTTCGATTCTCAAGTAGAACAACAAGATTCTCATAATCATTTCCTAAACCATTCAGAATGTGTCGATAACAGTGACCAGCTTGATCTTACGTTGGTGAAGCCGTGTGGGTAGAGTGCCTGGCAGATATGTGTGTGTCTGGTGCCCTATCGGTGTGGGTTGTGAGAGCTTGATCAGATACTAATAAAGTATGAATGTTAGTTATGATTTATGAGAGTTAGTTGTGAAGTCGTTATAAGTTAGAGGTTAGTTATAATGTTTGTGCAAGTATTTTTAATTTCCAACAAATTAGTTATGCAAGTAATATATTCATACATCAATTCTTGCATGATATCTATTTATATAGTGGCCAAATTGTTCCATAATTATTTTTATATATTATATGTCTCAAAAAAATTATTTTTCAGAGGCCCCCATCAAAATCTCGCACCGGGCCTCCAAAATTTCAGTCACACCACTGTCGGCCTTGTAACACTTCCCCTTTATATATGGGGACACGAAACTCAAAAAGCCTCTTGTACTTTATTTGAATCTATGATTTCCGCACCCAATTAACATGAAAATCCATTAAAAACTTCTTTATTTTTTTGAACGAAAAGTTACTTTCATAATCAATAAATGTCACATTGTAAGATCCCTATGCAAGAATATATAAGAAATCGATAACTAGCACAAGGACTAAGACGTAACTAAATTAACTGAAAGTGGGTTATGGTGAAACTCCCAGCATATCAGAGGGGTAAAATGGAAGTGGCCAGTTTTGATAATGATGATGAATTGTTGGTATTTGAGTAGAATAAGCAGAGAAGAGTAGGAGATAAAAGATATTCGATTGATTTAACATTAGTTGTAACAGTTTAAATAGGAAATCAAATAACTAGAAGTAAACCCACTAAACTGACTTTATGGAGAAAACTCAGCAACTACTCCTAAAGACTAGGACAACTACTTGACTAAATCTACATGCTTAACTGAAACTGAAATATCTAAATCTAAAGTAATCAAAATAATAGATAATTAAATGTCACTATGGACAACAAATCCTGAAGCAATACTCAACATGAATCAAGAGGGAAATATGTTATTGAGGGTTGCAAGTATTTCTTGAGTTTGACCTGCAAAAACCGTAAGAAGACCCAGCATCTCCAACTATTTGAGTGGTACTTTATGACTGACTTTATGGTCTACTTATTCAAATCTCCCATCAAAAATAATAAAGAGATTGCGGAGGAATCAATTCGTCTCTTTCTCTATCCTAGTATTCAATCCTTTCCCATACACGTTCAACACCAATTTAGTGCTGTAGTTTTAAACTTTTGCAAAAATCTCCGTGACCATACAACTACTTCTGGGCGTTTATTGTACTTGTCTTGTCGTCAAACGTTCGCCTCTTTACTCAACTCAATTGGTCCAGCAAACACAAACATTAGGAGACATTTTGCATGGCCCAAGACTTTAATTGCTCAATTTTATCCATTTGTAAGGGAACTAACTAAACAGTTGCTTGAAAATATGAAGTTGATCAGGCAGTCGTGTTTTTGTAGAGTTCCACCTGTTTTGAGATCACGGCTTGAGAGTGATATCGGTGAGTTCTCTATATTCACACTTCATATGTGTTCTAACATTGAAGAGCATATAAGATCGGAAGGTCTATCACTTGTCTCGCTTCCTATGGCGGCATGTCCGTACTCATGTATGCGCAATGACTATGATGACCTTCACATAGAAGAGCTCGAACCATTTTGTGATGCTTTTAATGAGTTGCTAAACAGTGTAGATCTTGGTCTGACGTATATGGATGACGGAGTCGAGTACACTAGATGTACTGTGTGTGAATTTAATCATGGTTGGTCTTATTATCTTTCAATTCTTAAGGAACTAAACAGAATCTCTAAGCTTCATCCTCCTGCAGAAAATAACCTTTACTCTTGCTTGAACTCTCACCAAGTTTCAATAAATAAGCTTATTATGAAATCGAAAAGAGCGGATGATCATCAATGGCTTCTTAAACATAAGAATTTGATAAGTGGTGATTCTAGAAGACATTTGATCAAGATGATGCTTCCAGATTTGGTTAATAGCCTGCAGAAGATGATGGTGACCATTGACAGATCAAAGTTATTTTTTGATTCCTTTGAGCAGATTGGGCTTGCAAACCCCATTTTGCTACGGAATGGTATTATTCCTCAGTTAAAAAATGAGGTCGCTTTGGAAGCAAGTCCTGCCTGATGTGGCGTTAAAATGCCACATTTGGATACTTTAACTTCGATGAGTTAGTTCGTTTCGGGTTTTAATTCTAATTATGTATGTGTTTTCCCTGGTAGGTAGCTTATTTGGAGTTTGACGTTTGATTTGGAATAAAACGGAGCATTTATCACTTTTTCATCTCATGTGGAAGAAATCGATAGGAAAGAGAACCAGGGGTATTTTGGTCATTTTGAGAAAATCAGAGGTTAGATGGGAAGCAGAGTCTATGGTGAACCCAACGGCGAAGACGGAAGTCGAATCGGAGTTGGGACGGAAAAGTTACGGAGGAAAGAAACCGAAAGACATTTTTGTCTTTTCTGAAAATAAGAAGTAGAAACAATTATGCAAGCACCCCTTGGTTACTTAAGGGAGCCCAAAATCCAAAGCCCAAAGGCCCAAGAGTTGAAAGAAAAGAGACAAATGAAGAAACTTGTAGGCACCCCCACCAAGTGACTAGATTTTAGAGAGTATTAGTCTTTGGGGTGCCTTTAGAAAAGAAAGGAGGGAAAATAATAAGCAAAAATCAGGTCATCTTCTACAATGAGGAATTAGGGTTTAGGAGAGAAAAGCTAGAGAGAGAAAGGAAGGGTAGCCGCCGGCCAAAGCTTGGCCGGCACAGCTGGAGTTCGGGACAACAAGTTAGCCGGAACCGATGCTGCTCGGAACTCCATTGAAGCTGCTCGGGTTCATCACCAGCAATCACGGGATCAGCAGCAGCCGCGGGAAGCACGGGACAGAGGCAGCCACAGCTCGGGTTTTTGACGAACATGAAGAACAGGTCGGGAAGCTTAGGCGACTAAAAGACAGCAACTCGGGACCCTAAGGGTTGTGAGCCGGCAACTAGACCGACCTTTTTCCTTGCCGGAACCTTAGTTTTGTTGGCCGAAACTTTCCTCTCTTCGGCCGGATCTTATAGAGCTTTCCGACAACTCTTTTGGCCGGAAAATATTGGGGGTTTTATTTGCCGTGACTTGCTTGTGATTTTCTTGATATTTCCTTCCTATTTGGTTGTTGAAAACTCTAGAGAGAGAGAGCTTGCTTGAAGCTTTCATGGTGGTTTGCTGGAAGGAAGAAGACAACTCTGTTGTTAAGGGGAGGTCAAGTTCTGCTGAGAGGACACCTATTATACACTGTTAAGGGGACCTTGCATTCTGTTACAGGGAGATCGACAGCACTTGAACACTTATATTTCCCGTCGATCTTAGTCTCGTGCCTCATCGGAATAGGGAGATTCTCACCTTAACTCATGTCTTTCTTTATTTTCTTCCCATTTATTATTTGTATCGCCATGTCTAGCTAACTTTTGTATTCGGATACTCGTGATCAGGGGCGGAACCAGGATTTCATATTAGGCAGGGCAAGCCTAAAGTCTCTATGAAGTAAACTTCTACATATAATACGCATGGTTTTACAAGATACACCAAAAGACAATTTTTTTAAGAACATCCTTTCATATCATGAGTTTTACATTTATCTTAATAATCTAAATAAAACAATGGAAGTGATCTTTTGACTTAAATTTACAAATTAACGTAACATTGGATAACTCAATTGTGTACCAAAACATCAATAGATCTTTATCAATTATTTTACATCTTATAGAACAAAAAAAACCACATAAACTTTAATCTAAGGTCTTCGTGTTATAATTATTCAATAACACTTGAAGTCGAAAAAATTACATAGCTCAAGAGTATACTCAAGCAAAAAACAAGACTTTAGCTTTGAAACAAAAATGCAAAAAAGAAAGAGCTTGAAGCAAGGAGAGGGGTTTGAACCTGGGTATTTGGGTTGGAAATGTACAATGTCAACCACAAGAGCTAAGATGAGCTGTTGAAATTAGTGGAAGCTTGTGTTGTATATGTGGAGACCAGGCCGGGCAACTGCCCAGCCTGGTCTCCACATAGATCCGCCCCTGCTCGTGATACATGTTTTGATGTGACAAATGAGTTTTAATGATGAAATCTTCCGGATTTTTAGACCGTTCATGGACTAGAATCTGAGTTATACAAAGAGTTCGTTGACCAATCCAAGTAAATGGGTGAAGTTAACTAACTTTTCATGCTTATTGATTATTAGTAATAGTCACTATCGACTCTGTGGATCGAAGTATCCCTCTCATTCGATTCTTGCTCGACTATTCCCGAATCTCTCACCTTTAGTTTAGTTAGTCTTATTTGTTTATTTATTTGAAATCAATCCAAAAACCCAACTTATTCCCTTTTTGTTTTTAGTCTGAGTTAGTGACTGACACTTAAATCGGTGGGTTAGACTCTTTCGGTATTCGAATTACCCCCTATCTTTGAGGATCGATCCCGGTCTTACCGGGTTATTACTTGACGCCCGTATACTTGCGGGTGGAGACCTATTTAGGAAACTATTTAGGCCCATCACTGCCGTCCTCAGAGAATGGTTCAGCTTGTTATGCGAACACCTGTTCACTCCACAAAATTCACTCTTCCTATCATGTCCGCATGACCATAAGAGGCTCTTTCCCAATCCAGGTATATGAGTTCATATTGTTGCAAATTGTTCTACCTTCTAAAATGTTGTTTATATTATACAACTTCAACACCTCTCTTAGTCGTCAGTCAATCTCTCTGAGAGTTCTATTATTGTTTCTTGTTTGCAGCAAAAGTGGAAGCCCAACAACTGAAATATTACGGGTTTTGTGGTCGAGTGATAGCTTTAGCATTGATGCACAACGTGCAACTAGGCATTGGATTTGATCAGTTGTTTTTCTTCAATTAGTCGGACAATCAATCGTTACTTTGGAAGATATACGATGTGCAGATCCATATATGTATAAAAGCTGCAAAGATATTATGGAGATGGATACTGAGCTCATAGATTCAGTTGGTTTGGGACTGACATTTGTTTGGGAGGCCAATGAAGAAGAAGAGTTTGAGTCCAGTAGGAAAAGTGTGGAGTTGTGCCCGGGAGGGAATACGTTGGTTGTGAATAGCATGAACAGAGAAGAGTATGTACAACTTATTATTCAACATTGCTTTGTCAACTCTATTGAAGAGAAGGTAAAACTATTTATACAAGGGCTTGATGATGTTCTCACTCGAAAGCGCCGAAAGATCTTTTTCCAGAGTATTGAGTTGGAAGATCTTGACCATATGTTGCTAGAAAAGACAATTTGTGAAAAAGAATCTGAAGACAGGAGCTACAATGAAGCTGGTAATGGTAGTAGAAGTCCTTTTCAGAAAGTACTTGAAACCACCCTTCACACGTATAAGGTAGAGTATTTTGATCAACCATTAACATGTAAAGTACAGGCTGGACGTATTCCTTTCTGTTGAGTAGTCTATTTTTTTTGTTTAAGATATTGGTTTATTTATCGCAAAGGTATAGGCAGAGTCCACCCGAGACAGACAGTTCTATAAAATTAGTAATGTCACCCTTAGAGATAAGTTCGGAAGGTGGAATCATAACCATTGAAGAGGTTTGAGAGATACTATTTCAACCTTTAAAGATATAGTATCTATCAAGTTCACCATGAGAAATAAGGTAACCAATACTTGTATGTTAAACCACTTGGCTACTCCGGTTACGCTATTTTCTGGCGCCATTGATCGAGTGATTGATCTTACGCTATTTTCTGGCGCCATTGATCGACTGATTGATCTTACGCTATTTTCTTGCGCCATTGATCGAGTGATTGATCTTACGCTATTTTCTTGCGCCATTGATCGAGTGATTGATCATTGAGAGTCACAAACTAAACCCTAACTCCAAATTAAGACGAACCCCGAAATAGTGGAAAATACTACATTCTTCCTCCCTATCTATTTCTCCTTTTGTTCTGCATAGGGAGGATGAAGAAAGTTTAGGGTTTAGTAAACCGGAGGAGATGAGGTACAAAACATTGTGTTTTACTGTTTTGTGTAGTAGAAGTAAACGTGTTTTTAAAAGGAATCTCCGGAGAATAAATTCTATAGGGAATCCATATTTTTTTGTACATTCTCGGGGGAATATTTTATTTTAGTCCAAAAACTAACTTGATCAAACATTGATCCCTAACCTTCATCTTCTTTGTCACCTTCACCACCACAACTTTCTCCGAAATCAATCTTGAACTCATTCACGTGTACTCATTACGATTAGGCTTATTATAACCGGCTATAACTTGATCAAAGAATTGTTGCAATCACAATTTTGTCTTCAAGAATTGCTGCCATTACATTCAGGTGGTTCATGATCCCAAAAGCATCAACTTTTTTTAAGCAGTTGCCATTACAATTAGGCGATCCGAGTAAGAATGAGTACACATCGAGAACAAAAACATGTTAGCTTGTAATAGCATACAGTGGGGCTGAAATAAGGCTTGGATCTTCTGAGAAACCGAAACAGAATTGGGCATCGTTTTCATATTCCACTGACTTTGTTTCATCTCAAATTTGTAAAACTTCCATTTTAGAGAGAGAAAGTAATGGAAAACCTCCACTTCAGAGAGAGAGGGAAATAGTTAAAAAAGAGAGAAAGTAATGGCGGAACATAGAGAAGAGGATTTTGGTGTTAAACTGGAATCATTGATGGAAAAAATCGCAGAGAAACTTCACGGCCATGGTTCATCTTTATCGTGGTTGCATTCTAATTCTGACAAACCATCATCAACTTCAGTTTTTAAATCTGCTATTTATCGTTTGTTTAGTAGGGAGAAACCCGTTCACAAAATCTTTCGTAGAGGAAAACGTAAGTTCAACCAAACATCTGGGGCTCAGGGTTTATGTCATGCAAAACCCATTTTGTGTTTAAACATGTGGCCAATTTGCGGACAACCGTTTTTCTTATATGGACAACTATCTTATGTGGACAACGCAAAAAAATTAAATTTTTATATGGACATCAGTTTCTAAGGGGACAACTCTCTATTATTTTCACTCAAGTCCTCTTAGAATCAAATGTATTATTTGATGACCTCCCTCTTTCTCCATAAACCCTAGGTTAGTTAGTCTTCATCTCTTCTATTACTTGTTCTTCATCATCACCTAAATTTCTAGAGAGAGAAATTCCTTGGAGAAGCAATATTGGTGGTTATGGCATCAAACAAAGGCAAGGGAGTTGTTATAGAATCTTCCCAAAGATAAAGGTTAGAACCCTAAAACTCTAAAACCAACCATGAAGAAGAAGATGGTACTAATGGGAGAGAAAATCATAGAAGATGTGGAAGACGAAGATGGATCTGTTGGTTCCGACTCTGAAAACGATGGTGAAGAGGAAGATGAATCTGGTAATTGGGGTTGTGCAAATATATGGCATAACAGAACATTACTTGAGACGAAAATCTGGCATAATCAGAAAACTTGCCAGATTTTCGTCGCAACTTAGCTTCTGTAGTTAATTTTAGATGAAATCACGTCAAGTAATTCAATTCAGACAAATATCTTCTTCATTCTTCTTTGTTTATGCAAGTATTTTTAATTTCCAACAAATTAGTTATGCAGTAATACATTCATGCATAAATTCTTGCATGATATCTATTTATATTGTGGTATATGTCTCAAAAAAATTATTTTTCAGAGGCTCCGATCAAAATCTCGCACCGGGCCTCCAAAATTTCAGTCACACCACTGTCGACCACGTAACACTTCCCCTTTATATATGGGGACACGAAACTCAAGAAGCCTCTTGTACTTTATTTGAATCTATGATCTCCGCGCCCAATTAACATAAAAATCCATTAAAAACTTGTTTATCTTTTGAACGAAAAGTTACTTTCATAATCAATAAATGTCACATTGTGAGATCCCTATGCAAGAATATATAAGAAATCGATAACCAGCACAAGGACTAAAACGTAACTAAATTAACTGAAAGTGGGTTATGGTGAAACACCCAGCATATCAGAGGGGTAAAATCGAAGTGGCCAAAGAGTGGGGGCTTCGTTACAGCTACGAGGGCAGTAAGAGAGAGAGTGGTCCACCACCCTTTGGTGCAACGGTTGGACACCCCTCTTAAGACCATGAGGTCGTAAGATCGAGTCTCGGTGGAAGCAGTTTCCATCAAGATTTATCCTATGTAATTTAGGCTATGAATAATGTAATAATTTGTCGGGCTTTAGGCCTCTTCGTTGTCAGACTTTAGGCCTCTTTCATTCTCAGTTTATACTAAGCGATTATCGTGCTCATTACATCTCCATGATGCATCAATGCCTTGTAACGACTAACGTAGACCGTAGTCGAATTGTCAAAAAAAAGTAAGAGAGAGAGTGACGGTGACAGATCTATACCGTTCACGAAGCATAATCAAGTCCTCATAACAAATTTGTGTTGTGGAAGGGCGCCTATGGCACAATTTTGGAGGACCCATAAAAGTACTGTTGGGCGCCTATATAGAGCTGACCTTGTAATTTCGTCGATGGAAAGTGGAACCTTTCCCCTTCATTATTTCAGAGGAGAAACCTAAACGGAGAGGGACTCACCTCGCCGGCGACTCTTGACAAGAAAAGGTGACAGTAGAGCGAGAGGATTTCATAGGTAATAAACACTTGATTGTTTATTACCCACCATTGATCAATCAATTCTAGGCTTTTACCAGTGGAAGATTAAATTATAATCAATCACACAGGTAAGAAATCCTAATTTTGAATATATAGTGAGTACCCAATTAGGATTTAGCATATCATAGCATTCTTATATTGCCCCAAATACATATAAAGTTAGGTCTTTTTTAGGTGTCTTATCTAAAAGTGATGAATTCCTTAGAAGATAAAGAGCTATTAAAACTTTTTGAGAAAAAACCAGGAGAGATTGAATTCATACCTAGTCTAGAATTCAGATCAAGTTGGAGGTATTTCTTTAATAAGAAGTATCATAAGCGAGCAGTTAGAGTCCTTAGAAATTTGGTCACATCTATTTCACCTCTCCTAGTGGACAGTATTGATTGCAATGGTGATGAATCAAGAGGAAAATATGTTATTGAGGGCTGTAAGTATTTCTTGAGTATGACCCCTAAAAACCGTAAGAAGACCGAGCATATTCAATTATTGGAGTGGTACTTAATGACTGACTTTCTGGTCTACTTATTCAAATCTCCCATAAAAAATAATAAAGAGATTGCCGAGGAATCAATTCGTCTCTTTCTCTATCCTAATATTCAGTCCTTTCCAATACACGTTCAACACCAATTTGGTTCTGTAGTTTTAAACTTTTGCGAAAATCTCCGTGACCATACAACAACTTCTGGGCGTT
>BEHA01050249.1:948142-988910 GCA_002897215.1 Eschscholzia californica subsp. californica | reverse complement strand
CCTTGAACCATATTTAGTTTCCTGCATTAACGATGTTGTCCTTTTATTACTGGCAAGGGTATAACTAGTGAGCGCCCGAACAGGGGGACACATACAGTTGTATCAAAGGCGTAATCTCAACCTTTGGAGAATTTTAACCATTGAAGAGAATTTTGAGATAAGTTTGGGAGGTGAAACCTTTAGTCATGAAGAGGGTTTGAGCTTAGGTTTGAACCTTACCGAGATTACTTTGGAAAATGTAATCTAAATAGCTGAAGATGATATATTCTAAAAGAAAATACCCTCTCTTATTATATAGATTATGTCCTTACTGGAGAAATGGCAAAAAAAAAAAAACTAGTATTTTCTTTTTACTAGAAAAAATAGCCACTTTAGCTAAAGATTTTAAGTTATAGTTTCAGCCTAATATTTGGTCGAGGTAGGTGGATGAACAAAACAATTTTCTCATAATGATCAAAATATCCTTCAATATATCATTGAGTGATTATCACTTTCTTTTTTCCCTTATCAAGTGGCAGACATTACCAAATCACTTTCCTCTTTTAAGTTAACTTGAAATTAAATTTGGTTTTGATGAACTTCAACCCTTCATTCATCAATGGCAGAGATGAAAAATGGTTTGCAGAAGACGGTCTCCAAGCTCATCGCCACATGATGAAAATAAATTATGTGAAAATAATAAATCCAGTATAAAATAATATTGAATCCTATCTCATGGCCACTGACGGAGAATCCGATCACACCCAAGGATGGGAGATATTTGATGGAACACCATTCTAAATTCGATCTCCTGGATGGTTTCTAACTCATTTAGCTGGAGTTTCTGCATGAATTTTACATGATCTAGAAACATAACTAAATTTGATGTTGGTGAAGGATGGGACTATGGGAGTAATTTCCCGATTTACTTTATGGGACTGATGGATTGCCATTGTATAGTTCTTCGTGCGTCTTGTAAGTAGTTCATCCCTCTTTGGTCTTGTAAGTAGTTCATCAGTCTTTGATTGTCACTTTCAATGGTGATCAACTTCTAGTTATTAGTTGTTGCCCATCTTGCTCAGTTGCTCCTGATAGGATGGCTTTGGCTTCACTCTCTTTACTTGTTTAGGCTCTTAGAGTAGAGGTTTTGGCTGCAATGAAATTCCAAAGGTGATCATGACGAATATAATAGCAAGACCACAGTGAACTAACGCGTGTCCAATAGTTTCTATTTGGTTGCAAAAATAAGAAAGCAATTAGTTGTCACTATATTTACTGATACGATGCTTAACTGGTAAAGTTTTTGTACAACATTTTCAGAAGAAAAGAATTATATGAAGAATGGTCTTAATATTCCAAATAAAGTTCTAGTTTACTACGAGTTGGGAGTCAGAAATGTGACTAGTTGATAATTGGTGATACATGAAACCAACCGTATAGTTGCTCGCTTTTTTAAGGGACCAACCAATGGTATTCTTGCCATCTTCCTAGTCTTTTCGAATTCACCTCCCTGGTGACTCGTCACGAGTTGACACATTGGATTATTGATCATTTATTGACTTATTGACCTTGGTCAACATATGATCATTTTTCATATCATTCGACTTTATAAATACTTTATAACAATCATAAATAAGTAGAAAGTGTAACGACAACCAAGCAGTCGATGTCTTACTAGGAATTTCAGTGGAACTAGCGTTTCCAACAAATTTTTGACAGATATTACTAGTTTGTTTTGTGTGAACTGATGTCAAAAAATGTCACAATTTTATGTAATCAAGGGCGAGCCCACATAGGGGCATGTGGGGGCACATGCCCCCACGGCCCAAATGTGAGTTTTCCTGTGGACTTGAAATTATAACGTCACAATTTTATGTAATCAGGGGCGAGCCCACATAGGGGCATGTGGGGGCACATGCCCCCACGGCCCAAATGTGAGTTTTCCTGTGGACTTAAAATTTCCCCCTATAACAGATGGTGTGCGTACAGAACTGTTTGGGCATTTATAAGCCAGACTTATCAGTTGTCGCCCATTTAATTATAACTTTCTAACCCACCTTCTCTTTTATGTCCAGCCCATTAACAACTCACGGTTTGACCTCATTTATTAAGTAGGAAATATTAACTGCACTAACCATTTTTGTTATATGCGCTCACATCCCTTTGATTTGAACAAAAAGTAGCTTATGTTGTGAGTGTATATAATACAGGTGGTGTATGCATTTAACATTTCTCTTATTACGTATTACGGGTTTTTTGCTAGGATGTTTATAACTCTATATTATTTTTTTTTTCTTCCACTTGGGGCGACTCCTTAGCATTAAATTTTAGACTATATTCTTGTTGTTCTCGATTACCATCCACTTAAAGTCTTGAACAATTTTTAATGTAAACTAAAGTAATTTCTTTTTTTTTTTTTTTTATTCTCTATATGTCTCTTTAAGTTTTAATAGTAGTAATTTTTTTGTTTACATTAGGATTTAAGGTAAGAATTTCTAGTATTACAAAACATCAGTTAATAATATTAAGGGAGATTTGCTGTTTGGACTCCCTTTCATATAATTGACTTGCTGTTTGGACTCCCTTTTTCCATAGTTGCATTTTGGACTCCCTTTTAACGGAATCACCCAGGAATATTCCGTCTCTAAAGTCATACTTTAAATAATTCCCAGTTTAACCTTATATAATCGATATTGCACTTTTGACCCCCTAGTTTGTTTAACTCATCATCTATCTTTAATTCATCTTCTTCCTCACAAACCTTGATCACTTAATAACTCCAATTGGATTATAAGTTTACATTCAATTTTTTTTCTCTAGGTATATTAGCTTGTGCATCAGGGATTGATAATAAATTTAGGGAGATTTTCACCAAATTGCATCAGATTTACTGGTTCCAAAAAGCCCATCTTCTTCCTGTAACAAATGGGAAATGAACGGGGGATCCTATTAGTTGATTGAATGGGGGACATCCTATCAATTGATTTTAGGATTGACGAGTATACTAAATGGGGGATATGTTTTCTCTCACCAATTCTAACATATTATTTCTTCTTTCTCTCTCTAGATATAAAAAACTAGAATTCTTCTTCTACCAACAGAGCTTCACATAGAGGATGATTATAATAGAGTAAGCAAACTAAACTATCAAGACTAACTTTGTTGAATCTCCCTGACTATTAAGATGAACATTATTGATGCATTCATACAGAATTCTTCATTATGATGGAAAAGTGAATGATTATAGTCCAACAAAACAAAGAATTTGCATGTTTCGGAATCAAATCGAAGTAACTGACTAAGGTAATACCAATTTGAAATTATCAGAGGTTAGAAACCCATGGCCAAGAACTCAAAGAGGATAATTATGAATTTCATCCTTCATATAGTCTCCAACTCTCTACAGGTAAGCTAAATGGAACATGAAAAAAAAAGGAGATTCATTTGTAATATAGACTGAACTCTAATATAATTTAAGACCTTTAGGAATAAATTCAACAAGACTCCGCCCATAAATTCCTTCCAGTTAACACCTTGATTTTTCAAGAAGAAAAAACGACCCAATCCCTAATTACCCCAATTTAAGTATTTTCTCAACAACCCATAACTAATTCAAAGTACCACAAAACACATCTAAGAATGAATCAAGAACAATAAATTAAACCTAAATTTAGACAGATCTAAATCAAATTGATTATTAGGGTTTTCATTTTAAGACAATTACCGAAACAAAATCTCATCGGTTTTTGGTAATAACAGCTTCCATTCGAACCAGCTGTGTAGAGAGAGACAGAGAGATTACCGAAACAAAAAAGGATTCAACTTTCTTTTTGAAAAGGATAAAATAGTATTTTTCTTTGTTTTTAATACTAGGGTAAATAGAGGGTTAAGTAGAGGGCAAAATAGTATTTTACCTTCTTGAACTGTTATATTTAACTTTCTTTTTGAAAAAGGGAGTCCAAAATGCAACTCTGAAAAAAGGGAGAGCAAGTCAATTATATGAAAGGGAGTCCAAACAGCAAATCTCCCTAATATTAATAAATCTTTTTTTATGTCATTGTGTTTCAAAAGTTCAACTTCCATATTATTGATAATGTAACTATTACGTTGTGATTTCAAAAGATGAAAATTCGTCGAATACAATGATAGATGTTTATTTATTCGAAAATTTTGTTTACTTAATTTTTTTTTTGTGAACCATCTCAAAAATGTGCCCCCCACCGAAAAAAATTTCTGACCTCGACACCTAGTCACCGTATGAAACATTAAATTCAATCCATCAATGCAAGTGAAAGACATATGCTTACAACTAAAAAATCCATTGATAATGAAGACACTTTAATACTTTATCCAATTTAACAATCTTTTTTGTAATGGAAATGGGTGGTGAAACACTTCCATTAATATTCTCTTTTCAGAGAATAAGCATGGGCAATAAAGAAAGTTAAAAACTGGGCTCTTTCCAAGTAGCTTCCACCCGCAACACGCCAACCATACATTTGTATGGACTATTTTATTATGTAAAGAATGTTGCCACTGTAACATCATCCCATTTCTTTCAAAATCACCTAAAAACAAGTAAACAAATCAGAACCGTCAAATCCTCGATCACACCACTAATAGAGTAAGTAATGTTTTTGTTGTATACGTCAACTTAGAAAACTCGTGTTGTCACGTGCCAACAACACAAACCCTCAAGCTCACTCGTGGTCCACCAACGATTTTTATCACATGAACTTAGTAATTCTTAATCAGATCTCTACCGTTCATTACTGAATTTGCTTGTTTTCAAGGGCATTTAGACTTGTAGTATTATAGTTATTTTACTACTGGGAGTTCAGTAGCACTCTTAAGTAAACATTCTCCGTTCAGTGCTTTCATAAAGAATGGTCGAAAAGCTTATAAAGCTTCCACCGATTAGAGAGAGAGAGAATAGAAGAGGAAGAGATTTGAGTTTCAGCTATGGCTCCCCAAATTAAGATTGGAGAAGAAGATGATGAACGTAGTTTACTATTGGGTAGAGGGTATAATGAAACAGATGAAGGAGGAGAAGAGACAGCTTATGAATCAGATGATAAGATCGAGATTGCTGGTATTGATGAGAATAAAGGAGAAACATCAGCTTTAGACTTGGAAGATTATTCCTCTGTGACTCCACCATTTTCATGGAAGAAACTTTGGTTATTTACAGGTCCTGGGTTTTTAATGAGTATTGCTTTTCTTGATCCAGGAAATTTGGAAGGAGATCTTCAATCAGGAGCAATTGCTGGGTATTCACTATTATGGTTGTTAATGTGGTCTACTATAATGGGGCTTTTAATTCAATTATTATCAGCTAGACTTGGGGTTGCTACTGGTAGGCATTTGGCTGAACTTTGTAGAGAGGAATACCCAAAATGGGCAAGTATGTTGTTGTGGTTAATGGCGGAATTTGCTTTGATTGGTGCTGATATTCAGGAAGTTATTGGTAGTGCTATTGCTATTCAGATTCTTAGTCAAGGTTTTATTCCCCTTTGGGCTGGTGTTCTTATCACTGCAATTGATTGGTAAATTCAGAAAACCTAAAAAAAAGTTTTTTCCTTTTTGAAGTTTTTGGTTCATTATTTCAGTTTGATCAATTAGATAAGGTTGAATTCAGAACAAATTAGGGTCCTTAGCCTGAAAATTTCCCTTTCCTGTGGACATGATTGTTAAATAGTAGTCCTACTACATAGACAAAGGGTACTCTCATAGTCAATATTATAACATCTAGGTTCTAATCATTGCCAATTACGTACTTTTGAGTTTGATGGCCACAAACTTGACATACTATCGTAGCTAGGCCCACACGTGATAGAATTGAAAACTTCACGTTTTCCGCATCACCCAACACAACAAAAAGAACCCCACATGTGAGGGGGGAGTGAGAATAGTCCCATTTGAACAAAGGGTACTCTTGTAAAGAAGGATATAATATCTAAGTGAGTCCACAATTGGTTTTAGAGTACAATTTGATTGCTTTTCTAAGTTTATTTAAATTGATTTTGTGAACAGTTTCATCTTTTTAATCCTCGAGAACTATGGAGTAAGGAAATTAGAAGCTGTTTTTGCTGTTCTTATTGCAACTATGGCTATTTCATTTGCATGGATGTTTGGTCAGACTAGACCCAGTGGGAAGGAGCTTCTTATAGGTATAAAATAAGAATTTTATCTCATACTAAAATTTTCTCCCTCTCGTATAATGTTAACAATGAGAAAAGCATCTAAAACTAGGTTCTTTTTGTAGGTATCTTGGTTCCAAAACTTAGCTCTAGAACCGTACGACAAGCCGTGGGTGTTGTTGGTTGCGTTATTATGCCTCATAATGTGTTTTTACATTCGGCTCTTGTCCAATCAAGAAAAGTCGATATCGAAAAGAAAGGTCGAGTTCAAGAAGCTCTTAACTACTACACAATTGAATCAACTATTGCTCTTCTCATCTCATTTATGATCAATTTGTTCGTGACTACGGTGTTTGCAAAGGGATTCTATGGTACAGAAAAAGCTAACAGTATCGGCCTAGTAAATGCAGGACAATATCTAGAAGAGAAGTTTGGAGGAGGGTTGCTCCCAATTCTTTATATTTGGGCTATTGGTTTATTAGCTGCAGGGCAAAGTAGCACAATCACCGGCACTTATGCGGGGCAGTTTATAATGGGTGGTTTTCTTAATCTTCGTTTGAAAAAATGGATGAGAGCATTGATCACGAGAAGTTGTGCAATTATTCCAACTATAATTGTTGCTCTTATTTTTGACACTTCAGAAGAATCATTAGATGTACTAAATGAATGGCTTAATGTTCTTCAGTCTGTTCAGATTCCATTTGCAGTTCTTCCTTTACTTTGCTTGGTTTCCAAGGAGCAAGTTATGGGTGTCTTCAAAATTGGTCCCACTCTCAAGGTAACCTCTAAATTTCTGTTCATCTTATCGAGTTCTTAATCGTTTGCTTAGTCATTAGACTCATTGTTTATTACTATGTGACTTTTCAACATTTTTGCCATTGATATCATGAACATGCTTGTCAAATCCCCCGATAAGACCTAAGTAGTTCCTGAAGAAACTTAGACACTTGGAAAATAATGGTTCACGTTTGAGTTGTTTCTTTGACTGTAGATAGCGGCATGGAGTGTGGCTGGTCTGGTGATAGTGATAAACGGTTACCTTCTGCTAGAATTCTTCCGTTCAGAAGTGACGGGACTTTTCTTTGGTTCTCTGATATTTATTATTACAGCTATGTACGTTTCATTTATTATCTATCTCGTGGCGCGGAGTGGTGTCTTCTGTTCGTGGCTGAAAACAATATGCCCCAAGATCTTCACCGGCTCTGGAAACTAAGTACCGATCTTTAAAACCCACAAATATTCGAACCATCTTGATTTCTAAATATCGAAAATGAAAGTTTATGTAGTTTAAGCTAGAAGTTGCATATATTCATTCACTACAGTTATGGCTAAGGTTATCTAGATTCTGACTGGAAGTGCTCTTCGATGCTGAAAAATGGATATTATCGTCTTGTCATATGGATATTATTGTCTTGTCATACCCACACTGTCTGCTTGGTTTCCTCGCGTAGGCAGCATGGAGGTTTCTCGTTCTTCTTCATTGTAAAAGAAAGATTAGAGTAGTTTATTCGTCTTTGGGTGAATTCTTAACAATGTAATGAGGGTTTAGAAACTTTAGCTGCAGGATTTTGTAATTGGAAACAATATACAAGAGTTGGGGATTGTTTTGTTTCAAGACAATTATGATTAGTGAGATAACTTTATCTATGAAAAATGATAATATTCAATCCATTTGATGTTTTTTTATCTTTTAATTGTTGGAGCAACTACAGTAAGGCCATTTTTGTAGCAAATGGAGGGTTAACATGAGAATATGGTTACCCTAAAAAATCCACCTCCGGAAGAAGAAGAAAAAGGAGAAAGTTATAAAAATAAAATTCACCCGGGTTGCCCTTCGCCAGCGTATTTGAAGTGATATCACTTGCATATTGTTTGTCTCCTCAAACGTACATTAGAATGTCAGTGTATTTAAGTGTTTAGACAACCGGTGTAATACAAATCGTGATGTTTTCTTTTACCGCAGTCTCCCAACATAAATTATTTTCTACAATTATTGAGTGGAAGTTTTATGTTTTTCTGTTTTATCAAAATCTTTTTCATGGTGTTACCTTCTTTGCCGTTTTATTAAATGTTAATTGATGAAGAAAATTGAGAGGAGGTAATTTCATTATTTGATAAAGAACCAGAAGTTAAGAAAGAAAAATTTGGTATTCATCCTTTGTTGAATGAAATTAGGGAAGAAGAAGAAGAAGAGAACCAATAAGACAAGAATTGAGAAGAAGTGGAAGAGAGAGTCCGAGAGAATGGCAAAAAGAGTGTGGAAAAAACACTTAAAAGACCAACTAGAGAGAAAACTAAGGAGAAAATGAGTGTATAGAAAAGCACTTATAAGACCGACTGACAAAAGTATCCTAGTACAAGAAAATTTAGTTCATCACACAAGTAAAAGAATTGTAAGTTCGTAAAAGTAGACCTCTGTCAGTGAAGGCCTATGAAGAATGGAAAAATGAGAGAGAAGAAATGGGAGAGAGTAAATCACCAAATAACCAAGGGATGCAATCACCAATTTTGGGGGCATTCTATCATCTGGACAAAAAATAAGAGCTAAATTGTTAAGTGGACCAAAAGTTGGAGCCATTTGCCAATTAACCCAAAAGAAGATGATAGATCAAAATTACAGTCTATAAGATTGGTAAACAATATGAAATAGAGTTGTCGTTCTATCTTGCGAAATTTAGGGTTCTCTTCCTTTTTTTCGTCTCGTAAATCTTCGCATGAGCCCTGTTCAAGCCGAAATAACCTAACCTCAACGAGATACAATCGCGTAGACGGATTTAGGGTTTCGATTTTGTTGCTGAGCTTCTACTTCAACTTTTCCATCTATTTAGGGTTTTCATTATCATCTTCCATTCTCCTTAAGGTGCGAAACTTTCTTCATATTCTGTCTTTCCCTTTTCTCTTAACAAATTTCTAGCATGTTATTGTTCTCTAGTAGCCAATGCTTTTGAATTTAATTTTCTTAAGGTAACTTTAGGTTATAACTGTGCCTGATTCATGACTATTCAAATTATGTTTTGTTTGTAGAGAAATTGCGAAAATTTAGTTTGCTTGTAATGTTGAAGATAGATTGATTCTTGACATTGTGATTGTATGGGTCCTTCTGTTAAGAGGATTTTATGTAAGTGATCATACCAGGAAATGGTTCCATGAATCTGTGATCTTCATACCAGACCATTACACCATCACACAGTCACACAGTCACACCCATTCTTCAAATGAAACAAATGAAGAAGCCAACAAGCTGGACATAGTAAGTGATCATACCAAAAAAGGGTTCCATGAATCTGTGATGCTCAAGCTAAAGAAAGTTAGATACGGTAGGGTGAGTCTGTATTGCTAAACCGTCAACCACTAATTGAGTTATGCATAAAGGGTCAAGATACAAGTACTTCTAATTTCTTGGAGCAAAAAACGCATTAGATTCGTTGATTTAATTCCTTGAAGTTCTGGCTCATTGGACACCAACTTATACCTGTGTTGCCTAATTCTTATATAATTTTACTATTACGTATGCATTATTCGGCGTACATCTTCTGAAGTATGTGGAAACCTATTGCATATTTTCAAGCACTAAAACAGATCAAAGAAGAGAACCAGTAATCTTCATTAAGGTTCATTTTTTTGTTATGTAGTTTGTGCTTTCTTATGATGAGAATGTGGTAAAGTTTGCGCTTTCTTATTTTGGGAAATTTGTTACAGGAATCAATCCATCCCTCTGTAGTCATGACTGATGCAGAATCAGTTCCGGCCAGTGTTGACTCAGCAACCTCTACTTTTGAACAGTTGGGCGAGGCATTCATTGCACTAGAAGCTCACGGTAGTGCATCTGAAAACAAGGTTCAGTGGAAGGAAATTGAAGAATATTTCCAGAACCTTGAGAAATCATTGAACAAAGGATTCAGCGATTTGAAGGAAAAGGAGAATGCATTTGTGCAGAAGGAAACCGAGTCACTAGCTCTGATTGCTGAGAGAGAGTCTGTCGTTTCTTCTAAAGAACAAGCTCTGGTTGATCGAGTACAGGAAGTCAAAGACACTGCTGTTGCTGCTATTTTGGAGGCATGGGAAAAATTCAAACCTGCTTCTCCAGAGCCTGTTGATGTTGCTAATGATACAGATCTCAAGGTAAGTAGCTCACCTAATGGTGATCTCAGTTCATCTCTCCCTGCTCCAGAGGAGAGTTCCCCTTATAGATCGAGCGAAAATGCTATGGCTGTTGATGTTCAGCCCCGTCCAGAGCTAACGCAATTTTGCGAGCAGATGGATGCAAAAGGGCTTTTGAATTTCATTATGGAGAACGAGAAAAACATCGTTGACATACGCAGGGAAATTCCCCTTGCACTGAAAAGTGCATCAAAACCCGCCCAATTAGTGCTGGATTTGCTGGAAGGGTTTTACCCCCTCGATCAAACTACTACCAATCAAGGTGACAGTAGGGATTCATCCCTCCAGGGCATGCGCAGATCATGTGTTATGTTGATGGAATCTGTAGCCCCCTTGTTGGTAGTTTCAGAGCCTGATATCGATGACCCTCTGAACCCTGAAACCAAGCAGCAAGCCAAGACCATTGCCGATGAGTGGAAACCTAAGTTGGCCGAGGGGGGCATTGACGCGGCCAATGGAAATTCATTGGAAGCAGAGGCATTTCTGCAGCTCCTCGCAACTTTTAGGATTGCTACGGAGTTTGATGAAGATGAACTTTGCAAGCTTGTTCTTGCTATTGCTCGCAGCAGGCAAGCACCTGGGCTCTGCCGTTCTCTTGGTCTAACACACAAGATGCCAGGTTGGTGTTCTGTTAACGTGGTCTGTCTAGAGGCAAAATATGAAGAGACCTAGTGAAGTACGGGACAAGTTTGGATTTTGTTGGATAAGTGCTAGTTTGATCCTCCATGTTTTTGCAGGTGTAATTGAAAAGTTGATCAGCAGTGGGAGACAAATTGAAGCTGTACATTTTGTGCAATTCTTCAAGCTGACCGACAACTACTCTTCTGTGTCTCTTCTAAAGACACACCTGAAGGACTTGAGGCGAAATTCACAAGCAAAGATTGTGAGTGCAGGAGGGGCTGTCGGCGTTCAGGTATTTTTCTTACACATGATACGAACTAACTATACGTCTTTATCATTCTCTCCTAAAATGATAAATTTCTACGTCTTCGCAATTTCAGAATGAATCAAATGCGCAAGAGCTTGCTTCACTCAAAGGCATTATCAAATGCGTTGAAGCGTACAAGCTCGAAGCAGAGTATCCACTTGATCCACTTCAAAGACGAGTTGCTCAACTTGAGAAGTCGAAAGCTGATAAGAAAAGGATGGGAGAAGTGACAAAACATCATCAGCCAAAAAGAGCTCGAGCAAATGGAGGACACTATGGTTCGCGCATGCCTATTTCAGCTATGGATATTCAGCAACCCCCACCCGTCTATGCTGATAGGGGCGTATATCACGGGGCTGCTGCAGAAAGGTACTATCCTCATTCAGTCGGAGGTCTTACTTCAACATATGACTATCATCAGATGCCTATTGCTGCTGCTGCTGGTAGCACTGCTCCTGTTGCTGGTGGTGGTGCTGCTACTGCTGTTGCTGGTGGCGGTGCTGCTGGTGGTCCACCTGGTGTTGGGGGTTATGTGCAGCAGCAACATACCATTACTCGGAGACCGTATTATTATTCGCAGGAAGAGAAGATGACTCCTGCATCATACACTACTGATCCAACTACTTACGGAAGCTATGCTCCTAATGGAATCCAACCTTCCCATCAACCGTATATGTAATATCGATGTTAGTATTTGTAGGAAATCAGTTAAGAAGAGTGATACATGAGGAAATATAATAGATGCTATTTTAATGCCCAAGTTATTTTCATTTTGATCAAGTAACTTTTGCTCTGAATAACAATGGATTGTATTCATCAAGTGTTTTCATTGCACATGTACTCCTGAAAGCTCTTTTACCTGAATTACAAAGTCGGATCAGATTTTATACTCCATTTGTGTTAGTAGTGGAATGGTCCAGAATCTTTTCAGTTGGGTTCATGCACAATTTGGCTGGCTAAAAGCATCCATGATAGAGGTCTGACTGGGTGGCCACTTTCTGTTTCCTTCTTAGGTAATAGATCATACTTCCTGGAAGGAACTGTGAAATGTAGTTGAAAGTTAGGTCTAAAGAGCGGGTGGTGGGTTGCAGGTACAACTGAAAACGACCTCAATTTCTAAGATGTCCTTTGGCAAGTAAAAATAGAATTTTTTCTACTTGTAGTAGAAATTTCTTTGGTTTAATTAAAAAAAAAAAGTATATTTGGTAAATTATTTATTTATAAGTCAAAAAAAAGTTACAAGCTAGTCTAGTAACATTTTTCAAAATTCTGTATTCTGTTTTTTGGAGGAGGTATTTGATTTTAATTAAGTTATGATTTTGGTGATGATTGAAGGGGTGGTATAGTGGTTTTGATGGTGGTGGTGGACGTGAGGTATTATGCTCAAGGTGGTGGTGGTTGTTTTGTAGGTATACTAGTGGTTGGCGTGGTAATATAAGTAGTAGAGGTGTTGAATTTGTAGTGGTGGTTGAAACATGGTGGTTGAAGTGTGATGATAGCCGACGTGTGGTGGTGGTGAATTGAGGTGTGATGGTTGTGGTGGTGGAGGTATGGTGGTGGTGGTTTAGGTATGGGGTGGTGGTTGTCTTGGAGATAGAGGTACGACGGGAGAGACGGTGGTGGTTGTGGTGGAGATATGGGTGTGGTGATGGTTGTCGTAGAGTCGTAGAGGTAGAGGTACGGTGGAGCGGTGGTTGGAAGGGAGGTTTTGATTTGGTGCCAGAAAGAAAAAATATAAACTTTAAAATGAATTTACATTTTTTTCTTATTTGGAAAGTGACTACAGAAAGTCATTAAGGAGATTTTGACATTGACTCCTACTTTTATATCCATATTAGGACTACACCCCCATTTTAAAACTTTTGATTTACACCCCCACGTGAATGGAAAACGTTAACTTCTAGTTAAATGTCGGTTGTGCGACATGTGAATCGGGACAAACACACCCTTATGTATGATTTTGACATTGACCCCCACTTTTATATTAATATCAGGACTACACCCCATTTTTAAATTTTTTTGATTTATACCCCTACGTGGACGGAAAACGTTAACTTCTAAGTAAATGTCCTGAGAATCATACATGTGAATCAGGACAAAAACACCCTTATTTACATTTAATTTCCATCTCAATACCTTCTTCTTTCTTCTTCCATTAATCAATTTCATCAACCACATAAAACTATTCCCTTCATTGACTGTCACCACCATCATCATCTTCATCTTCTCCAACCTATGTAATCATCGCCACAGTCTTAATATTCACAAACAGCTTGAACTAATTTTCTTGATAATAAATCATCTTCAAGTCAATCATTATCAACACTACTCGGTCAATGATTTTGCAAAAATGTGTGAAAAGAGGTATCAACAACTCATACATCCTAAAATAGAGTCATCTCATTTCAAAAACACGCACTGAAGTATCAACAACTTATACATCCCAAAATGGAGTCGCTTCTTTTAAAAAACATGGACTAAAATGAGTTTCTCTTGAAATCATGACGATCTTCGATTATTGCCACCATCATCATCTTCTTCTTCTTCTTTTTAATCAACTCTCAGATTTGATTTCTTCTATGAGGTGACCTTTAACTCAATCAACTCTAATCAACCAAAGATGACATACAACTTTGTTCACTAACTAAAACCCCTACAATTGATGATGGTGGCTTGTGAAGATAAAGATTATGTTGGTGACTATGTAGGGATAGTGGGAACCGGTGAAAGGGAATGGTTGTCTGTGGCTGATGAAATTGAGTAATAGAATAAAGAAGAACAAGGGATAGGGAAGGAAATTACAATATAAATAAGGTTGAACTAACCCTTAAGAGTTGGTTGTCCACGTAAATAAGTTATGGTGTTTTTTTTGAAAAAATATCAAACATAATTTTCATTATTTAAGCTTAAACATTTTGAGAAAAACTAACCCTCAAGAGTTGGTTGCCCACGTAAACAAGTTATGGTGTTCTTTTTTGTTGCGAAGAAATTATAGTGGTGAACTAACAAAAAAAACAAGACAAAAAGCAACACCTATCATAAAGGTCGATGTTTCGGAGAAATAAAGATATTTTTAGGGGAAGACAGTTTTGGGTGGACACAAATTGTTTTTGTTTCCTTCAAACACTACTCACTTCTTATGTTTTGATTTTCTTCTTCCACCATCTTCTTTCTCACCAACATCAACTCCGGCGGCCATTTTTCCGACGACGACAACTTCGGTCATCTATCTCCCTCTCTCTCTTCATCCCTCTCTTTTATCTTATCTCTCTGTGTTCTCTCTTTTTTCCTCTATCTTCTCTCTCTTTTCTTTTTTTTCATAGTTCCGGCGAAGGGACCATTCCCTTCACCGGAACTTAGAGAGAGAGTGAGAAGAGAGATACAAAGAAGAAAGAGATTGAGAAGGGAGAGAGAGTGAGAAGAGAGATACAGAGAAGAAAGAGAGACTGAGAAGAGATAGAGACACTGAGAAGAGAGAGAGACTGATAAGAGAGAGAGAAGAGAGATAGAGAGAGGAGAGAGCCGACCGACGGTGGCCGGAGAGAGAGGGTCGACCGGAGAAGAGAGAGAGAAGAGAGATAAGGTACGTTTGGTTTGAGTTTTTTTTTGTTTTCCACTGTCTTCTCCGGAAATTTTTCTGCTTTCCCCAAAACGGTGGCCATCATAAATAAGGGGTGAAAGTTGTGGTCACAAATAAAACCTTTTGTTAAACTTTGGCCCGATAAACCTGGTCCGAAATAGCTCGACAAGACAAGTTTTGCATCAACAATTTACTTTAAGATCTATTTTTTCAAGAAAAATTACACCGATCATAAATAAGGGGTGAAAATTGTGGTCACCTTTTGTTAATCCTCGCCCCGATAAACATGGTCCGAAATAGCTCGACAAGACAAATTTTGCATCAACAATTTACTTTCGGATCCATTTCAAGACAAATAAGTAAACTGAATCATCCGTAAAAGTAAATACAAATAATCAAAGATATTAACTGGATTTGATCTAATGAAATCGATCAAATCGTATAAATGTGGAAAAATCGTAATTGTCCTTTTCTTATAACAAAAATTTCCCTTAGATACGGGAAAGTTTGAAATTTTACCTTGACTACCATATATGAAGGTCGATTAATATATGGGAAAATTTTGAAAGTTTACCGTTGTTTGAGCTAGGGGTAATCTACACATGGTTCTGCGCCTCCGATCATACGAAAGCTGATGTAGTCAGCTCCCGTTAATCGGACTATATAGAGGGCAAAATTCCCAGACCGATGAGAGCCATGGTCGCACCAATTTGTGCCAAATAGCATTTCTCTTTCTTATCTAGGAACTTCCCCTCTATAGGAATCAATCCTATTTCAGTTGGTAATGCGGGTGCCTGTGAGCTTCCTCTGACTCGGTTGATGAACGGGTTCTTTCTCCCATTCATAGCGAGCGGGGAATCCTTCGCGTGGGTTATATTCACCCTCTAATAAAGTGGTCAACAATATTGACTAAGTATTTAGTAAAATTAGGTAACGTGGCGAATTCTTATTGGATAGTCAAAGAGCGTACCAAAATAAGAAACAAATAGAGGTTCATGCAAGATGGAAAATGGAAAAAAAGATGCTATAAACGCATGCACATTCTCTCTCTCTCTATACCACTTTCTCTCTCTAAAACTTCATCACTCCATCAAAAATGATTTCCTTAATCCATGAAACTTTCCTTCTTTCTCTTTTCATTCCTCTCTTCCTAAGGCAAAAACATAGTAGTGAATATAAACCCTAAAATTATACTCCAATCCTCGTTCTAGTCTATTAGTAGTGAATATAAATATCGGATTTTTCTCAACTTTCCAACTTCTTACTCTTACTGATTCGATATCTATATTTATCTGAAAATCTTGATTTCTTGTTTTAAAAAACCCTAAACCCTCTTTTTTTCTCTCTCTCTAAAAGACCCTTTTCTTCCCTTGCAAGTTTTAAGTTTCTTTTGTGCCTCTTTATTGAAACAGTCGTCGTCGTTTCCACCATTAACAATGGAGAAAAACTTCAAGAAAGATGAACAATCTGGTGGCTACCCATTTGATCAGAACAATCAAATTTTTCCTTCCCATGAAACCCTTGTTAACAATAACTCTTACTCCATTGAAGACGCTTTTAATTCTCTGAATATTTTTTCTCCAATTCCTTCTGTTCCTCCTTCATATCCTCATCATCAACAACAACCACAACCACAACCACTGAACCATCATCTTCCTTATCCTTATGTTCAAACCCCTCCTCTTAATAGATTTCCATATGGAAGGGTTTTAAACAATTCTTCTTCATTGGCAGACATGGAGTTTCAGCAAAGGGTTTTACTGAACCGAGATTACCAGAAATATCTTGAAGCTCGGTTGGCTTCATCACCATTGAGGAATTACAGTTTTGGGCAGATGGGTTTTCAGGGTTTTGAGGGTTTTTCAGCTTCTGGACTGTACCCTCCTGCTCCTCCATCATCATTGACTAATGCTGAATGTGAATTTCATTATAACAAACTAGGCTTTCCTCAATCAAGAGAATCTGTATTAAGAAGTCCTGTTTTGAATAACTCTCATCTTCAAACACAATTGCAGCAGAATCCAGATTCATTGTGGCAGATGAGGGGTCAATTGTTGGCTCTTGCAAAAGATCAACATGGGTGTCGATTCTTGCAGACTAAATTAGGGAAGAGAAATGAAGAAGAAATCAAGATTATTTTCATGGAGTTGAAAGGTTATATAACTAGACTTATGGTAGAACCATTTGGGAATTACCTTGTTCAAAAGCTTTTAGAAGTATGCAATGAGGAGATAATTACTGAAATTCTTCATCTTGTGACTAGAGATCAATATGAACTTATAGATGTTTGTTGTAGTACTCATGGGTATGTGTGTTTTGTTTGTCCTTGATTTCATCAATATATATATCTGTCTCAACTTTAAAGATTTGATTAAGAAAACTAATGGGTTTTCATGAGCTATTGCAGAACTAGATCCATTCAGAAATTCTTGACGTTTTTGAGAACGCCGCAGCAAATTGCAATATTCACGTCGTCTCTGAAGATTGGGGTTGTTATGATGTGCAAGGATGGAAATGGGCATCATGTAATTCAGTACTGTTTCAAGCATTTCTCGAACGAAGCCAATAAGGTAATACACATTGCAGGATCTCTCATGTCTTTCATTGTTCTCTATCTACTAGAGTTATAATCAGATTAATCTGGGTGCTTCATAGGTAAAAGACCTTGAGGCTTGACTTACATTTTTTCAATATTTCCGAGTATTATAACAAGCTAAGAAATGGATTAAAGTTAATGATAACCTATCTGACACGGACGCTTGTATGGGTATTCACATCCAATACTAGTACAAGGGTTTGGGTACAGTGAGTGGGAAAAGGTCAACACAGGGATATCCATATACATGTAGGCAAAAGAGATTAACATGGAGTAGTATTTGTGAGAGTAGTCTCGGGCATTTCTTGCCCCTAAGTGGTATTGGGCCTCTTTCGCCACAAAAGCTAGTTCAAGAAGTGAGGCTTTTCGTGGCTCTAATAAAGTGACTACCTTCACATCCAACAACCGGAGTGGGATAACTCCAATCTTCCCTTCACACATTAGGATCAACATGAATATCTCCTCTCCACAGTTGGACTTGAAAGACTTTGGTAAACCTGGGCTCCGTTAGTGATACCGTTTGTAGATATGGTTCTGGGATTTCCTTGCCCCCAGTGGCCTTGCACTTCTCTCGCCTCGGTAGCTAGCTCATGAGGTGAGGCTTTCCCTCAGACTTATAAAGTGACAACCCCTCCCACAACTAAAGTGGGATCATTCCAACGGAATCTTATGGACATTACAGGTCTGTGCAAGTAAACCAAAATAAGAACACAAAATTGTGCACCTTAGCTCCCCACTGAACAAGTACCTGAACACTCAGCAGGGTAATAGTGCTACTCAGGAGTATCTGTGTTGTATAACTTATAGCTTTACCTTGGAACAGAATGTAGGTAAGCAAATGTTGCAGTAATAAGCCTTGTCATACCTACATGGACTACATTGCCTACATGAGCTTAGCCTCTGGGGAGTTTGTGTGCATGTGTGGTTATTAGAAGCTAATTAAGGGTTTGAAAAAAATTCCGGGAAATGTTAAACTGTAGTTCTAATTTGTCTAATTACTTGACATATACAGTGACCTACTTATTTTGTTGCTTTCCATTTGCATTATCAGGTGAAGGACTATTTCTTTTAGTTGAGCAAAATTCTTCAACACATCGATTTTTTCTTCTAATATAAGATTGTGCCTTCTAAGTTGGCCTATAAGAAGATATCATCTACAAAATCACTATTTCTCTTAATACTTATCTCTTAATGTGATGATGCATTCTCATTTGCAGTATCTTTTCAAAGAAGTAGCAGATCACATTATTGAGATCGCAGTAGATAAGAGTGGATGTTGTGCCTTGCAGCAATGCATTCTTGCCACAGACAGAGAACTCAGGGACCTCCTTGTAGCTAAAATTACCTCAAATGCACTAATTCTATCACAAGATCCATATGGGTATAACCGAGTTTCCTACTAGTTATCTCCTTTTGGTTTATCGTATACAAACATAATCTTGATTCGGAACTTTAGTTTTCTATCACTTTTTTTTTTTTGTTTCTAGCAACTACGTTGTTCAGTTCTTGGTGTCCATGAGGGAAAAGCACATAACGGAGGACCTAGTAAGACACCTTCAATGGAAATTTGAGTCACTTTCAAGCCAAAAGTTTAGCAGCAATGTTGTGCAGAGGATCTTGAATGAAGCTGAGGAAGAGGAAGCTGAAGCGGTCATCAAGGAGCTACTTCATGGAAATTTGCTGATGCTTATTCAAGATCCATACGCCAACTATGTTGTTCAGTCAGCTATGTCTGTAGCAAAGGTCAGAGTTCCCTATGCTCTTCTTTTCTTTCATCGTTTTGACCTAAGTCTCGTTAGCCTCTATTATATTTATTTCATAATTTCGACACACACACACATACCACTCATTGGTCGTTACTACGAATATGTTCAAAGTGCATTTGAATTGAATTTTCTAACTATTTTGGTGACCTTTCTTACTCTTTTGTAATTTTTGTGTTTATGAACAGGGAGTATTTTTTAATGCTTTTGTTAGAGTCATCGAAATGCATTTCCAGTCCCTGTGCAATCACCCCTATGGAAAAAATGTCGTAACACAGATGAACTTGATAATGAAAGTGCGACAAAAGCAGCACCTTCGTGCATAAGTATGTACAATCCAAGAGAGAGAGAGAGAGAGAGAGAGAGAGAGAGAGAGAGAGAGAGAGAGAGAGAGAGAGAGAGGGATAACTTTTGAAGATGAAAGTACTTAACAGGCCTTCTCTTAGGGGGAAGATATCTGGTTTTGCTCTTCTCACAGTATTGTTATGTTGCTTGTTATACATTAGTAGAACATAAATAGAGTTTCGGGATTCTTAGTTTTTAATGCATCTAGTTTTTACTACATTTGCCTTCATGTGAATTTTTAGTATTTAACACCTATATGAATGGGCTTATTTCTTCTTCCCTTGTTTTTTTTATGGTGTTTTTTGTTGGTAAACTATCACTACTGCTAATAATACAAAAATAAGTTGATTTTTGAGCATGGCCAAACAGACTCAATTCAATATAACGATGGAGTCTGTGTTTCTCGAGCAAGAAATGATAGCAAACCATAAACTGAATTCAAGATAGAGAGTACTAGGTAGTCTTTGTTTTACTATAATTTCTTGTTTGAACTCTGATTTAAGATTTAAGTCAACTTTAGTCAGATTTCAGAACTATTTGAGCCCAATTTAGTCAGACTACTTTGGACAGAAAATATCTGAGTAGGTTTAATTTAGTATCGTTTTATGTTGAGACTATAGTTAGATGTCAATAAGTCAAACTCAGACAAATATTCTCAGACAAGTCTTATTTAAACAGGGAGAAACACAAAAAGACCCCTACCCTTAATTTATCGAACATATTTGATATGAAAGACAAGACTAACAAGACAAGAACACTTAAAACTAGGGACTCAACAAGAAAAAACAAACCCATTCTGTAATTCTCCTACTTGATTGGAAATTGAATCAATATCCTGGATCAGAGGCAAAATCAGGAGTTGGAGATTCTACAACGAGTCCAAGAATGAAGCGAAGTCCATATCCGCAAGGGCCTCGTCGATCCATGAGTCGTCGTTCCATGACTCGTCGATAACTTCTTCCGTGAGCTCAATTCTGTCACCACCCATTGGTGTTGATGAGGATGCTATTGGTGTTGATGAGGATGAAGCTAGACCGTCCGGAACACAATTGTCTTTGTTCGAATTGTCTTCCTTCATTTCCATCTTCTCGGATACTTCTTCTTTGTCCAATAGACTCTTTACATATAAGTGAAGGACTGATGTGGGTTCCTCCTTTCTTTTACGGTTTCCCTTCCTTATTCCTTTTTCTCTTTTCATAGTACCATAAAATTGGTTCTTCACATCGTTAGCAGTCCTACCTGGTAGTAGTTTGGCTATTGCGGACCATTTGTTCTTACGAGCCAAACAGGTGTGGGCCTCTACCATGATCTGTTCCTCTTGCTGAGTCCATTCTTTTTTCTGCATAAACCCGAAATATAATCAAAATCGCAATCTTATTATGCAGATTATTTCACGCATATCAAGATAAGATACCTTAATGTTCCGACGGAGGTGATTAAACCATCGCTCCCAGCATTGTTTTGCAGTTCTTCCAGGGAGCTCATTCGCTATTTTAGCCCATTCCTTCTTTTCATATTTGCTTACAATCCTTAGTAGCGCCCTGAAGAGTTAATGAAAGTTAATAGAATTATAAAATTGACAAATTAAGGAAGATATAAGCTGGTTGATTATCGACTTACGCAGTTTCACTTGGAGTCCATCGCCCTTTTCTGGCTTCTTCAAATTGGGCTGATTGATTTGTAGGTAGTGACATTTTGCGTGCTCCTATCCTATGTTAAAAGTTCAATACATAAACAATGAAACTCTATGTAATTGTATCAATAGTGATTTGATATTTTTATACACAATCGACAGTAAGAGATAATGGAGAGATGATTAAAACAAATAAATTTTATGTAAGGCAAAGATCAAAATTAACCTTTTTTACTCACTGATGATTAAGACGAGCTTCTGAGAAGTTGATACTGCTTTTAGCTCAGAATTAGGGGAGAAGACAACTGCGAATATATTTTCTAAATTCTTAATTTATAGAACTAGTTGTAAGTATTTATTTATTATTTTTCCCTTTTAACCACAAAATTAATATTTTGATTTCTTTTCCTCTAAATATTTACTGGCATAATTTTATCTGCATAAAAGTCTACTGACACACGCAACTGCAACGTGGCCAACCAACATTGTATTGCACCTCACTGATTCAGTGTTATCCATTTTATATTTATGTATACCTATATTCATTCCTAAATAATTACCTAATATTTCATATTTACTATTTTTGTTGTGAAGCATTTCTAGACAAATGTCATTAACAAACTTAAACTAGCTTAGTTTCTTATTAAAACGAAAAGCCTACCATAAATAAGGTGATGTATCAAATGCTTGTTTTCTTTTTGTACCTAAAAAGATCTACTCTGGATGAGAAGAGCTTGACTCTGTGGGGGTGCCCACGCACTAGCCTGGGGAAAAAGCCACCTTTATACCAGTAGAACCTACAGTCACGTAAAACCTTCAGTTACAAAGTTAACCGTTATAAAATAATTTGTAAAGTATTTTAGTTTGAAAAGCTAGTTGTTCACAATTCTGATAAATGTGAGGACAGTGACACAGAGTCAAACTATACAATAATAATTAATTAAGAAATATTAAGCCTTCCTCATTCATTGTTAAATGCTTTTCATTAGAATGGTATGTGAACTAGGCTTATATATATGACATTGATAGATCTAAAAACCACATATGTTCCACGTCACCTAACAAAAAGACAGGCATGCTAATTAAGAAGGGCCGGTTCAAAAAAATGATAATTAATGACATAATTATAGACTTACTCGAAAGAAAGAGGTAATTGATTTACTATCACATTTTTATAAATGAATAAAACAAACATTATTGAGCCCTTCTCTCATATATCCTAAATATAAATCTTTTCTAATTTTAATAAGTCAAAACCTTTTATAATCACTATGCTTTCCAGATATATGATATGAAAACCTTTTATTATTTACTATTTTTTTGGTAATTAGCGAGGAATATTGCTCTAGATGAGATGATTTGAAGATACATTTAATCTAATTAATGTATGAGAAATATTAAGAAATTAACCTAGTAGGGACAAACGGTGGGTTCAAACTGTTTGTCGTTAAAAAAAACTATTGGGTTCAAACAAATTTTGGTTCACAAACCCGACTCCATAACTGAAGTTAGTTGAAATTGGTAGACTCGCTCGGGGTTTATTTCACACAATCGACTCAAACCCACCAGCTCCAGCTCCACCTCCAGAATACTTAAGTTGAACAGAACTCTAAAAGTCACCACGAACTTAACTGGTTCATCTAGGTACCTAAGTAACAAAGTTTTAGATAGAGAGATAGCTTTTTTTTTTGTTGAAACAGATAGAGAGATAGCTTGTTACAGAGAGAGGGTTAAAGCAAATTTGAAAATGTCGTATACACTTACGGTACCTGAAACATTCGTAGCAATTCGCACTAACAACTCAAACCTACTCTTTCAACAAAAAAGAAAAAAACAACTCAAACCTACTTTTACCCTAATACACTCCCTTCTCCTATACAAACATTTTGGTCATATCAATGTCCAATTTCAAATTTGATCATCTTGTTGGCTCTCCTTTTGTCGCTCTCTCTCTCTAAAACTTCTCCAACAATATATGCTTAGCTAGGGGTTCTATTTCACATACTCGTTTTCGACTATTAATAATAAGTTTTTTATCGGTGAGATACATAACGATGTTGTACTCTAAAAGTCAGAAAGATACCACCGATGTGTAACACACGTTGTCGGTAATTGTCTTACCCAAGGATCATTTAGCGCAAACATTTGATTAGAATTTTGATAAGTTTGTTGTGGGTAAAATGGGTAAACCCCAATAACCCAAATGATAGCGCCCATAAAACTTTCCAACATTTATTAATTACAGTCAACGGTTTATGTATCCAATGAAGTCGTCTCTCTCTCTCTCTAAACTCTGTTACCTCTTTGGTAAATGTTTAAAATGATCTGATCCAGCTCCGGTGACTTTCTGAAGTCGTCTCTCTCTCCTCTCTTTCTTTCTTTCTCCCTATTGGTCTTGGAGAAAGAGAAATTTCTTGCCTTCGACTATACTCATCTTTCAATTCTTTCACCAAATTTCTCTTCTCTTCTAATCAGATCTTTCGTTGGATTCCAGAATCTGAAGGCGTCGTTATGGATCAAAAATTAAGATTTCGAATTCTTTTTGATCTTCTCTTCATCTCTTTATTCGGATTTCTATTTTCTTCATCTATTGTAACCGAGGTTTACGGAGATCGTAAAAATGTTATTCACCGGCCTTTAGGTCAATCAATGATTTTACCTCTAGTTCTCTCAAGCCCTAATTCTTCTAGGCAATTACTTGATGGTAATTTCCATCGAAAATTAAAAGAGGCAGAGAAACGTCATCCAAATGCTCGCATGAGACTCTATGATGATCTTCTCTCTAACGGGTGCCATTACTATTAATGTAGTTCAATCTTTATTAATTTCTTGTTTAGATTTGTATCAATTTCATGATGATTAATTTAGACTTGATTTTGCAGTTATTATACAACTCGTCTTCAGATCGGAACGCCTCCTCAAGAATTCGCTCTTATTGTTGATTCAGGAAGTACTGTAACTTATGTTCCTTGCTCTACATGTGAACAGTGTGGTAAACATCAGGTGATTTTTCAGTTTCAGACTACATAAAGATTGTATTTTTAATCTTGTAGTTGTTCTGATTTCAATGGGTTGTTGGCAATGTCAAATTTGTACATATTCTTATATAGATTGCATTAGTAAGAGTGATAATGTGGGATTTTAGAATCTTAGATCTTGCATAGATTATTTTGTGTGTTCAGGAAACTGTGAGAATAGCCCCACACGGGAAAAGGGTGATTTAGTAACCAAGAATATAATGTCTAATCGTCTCCACTCATCACCAATTGGTTTTGAGTTGGATGACCCCTCAATTAGTATTCATGTAGTTTTCCTTTTTTTTTCATATATATCAATGGTTGAATACTAGTTCTTCTACTCTTTTTCAGGATCCTAGATTCCAACCAGATTTGTCAAGCTCTTACGAACCATTGAAATGTAATGTAGATTGTACTTGTGACAATGAGAGAAACAATTGCGTTTATGACAGGCAGTATGCTGAGATGAGCTCTAGTAGTGGAGTGCTTGGTGTGGATGTTGTTTCTTTTGGAAATGGAAGTGCTCTTGAGCCTCAGCGTGCTGTTTTCGGTTGTGAGAATGTGGAAACTGGTGATCTTTACAGTCAACGAGCCGATGGTATAATGGGGTTGGGTCGTGGACCACTTAGTATCTTGGATCAACTTGTTGACAAAGCAGTGATTAGTGATTCTTTTTCCTTGTGTTATGGTGGGATGGATGTCGGTGGAGGTGCTATGGTTCTTGGTGGAATTGTTCATCCCTCTGAAATGGTCTTCTCCAATTCCGATCCTAATCGCAGGTATGATATGATAACATTTTCTCTGAGAGGAGATGATAAATTTGGATTACCTAACAAATACATTTGATACATCTCACACATTTACTCTAGTTTCGGGATGGAAACAGTCCATATTACAACATTGAGCTGAAGGAACTGCATGTTGGAGGAAGTCCGTTGAAGTTGAGTCCTAATGCCTTTGACGGAAAGCATGGAACTGTCCTGGATAGTGGTACTACATATGCATACCTGCCCGAAGCAGTCTTTGTAGAATTTAAGAATGCGGTATGATCCCCTTGCCGTGAATGTTTTTTTGCAGTCGTGAATGTCACTTCTGAACTGACAGTTAAATTGACTACGGCATCTCCCATGTCATGGATTAAATACCTTATGCAGCCTTTTCTTGTCCGTTTTGTTCAGTTTCTTTTGCTGTTTATCAAACCCAACAAAGAATATTACTGAAGTACCAAAAAGTACTCAGACATAGAGATTTGCGATAAATCAATAGGGAGGTTTATCGTTTATCAGTTTATGTAAGCACCCTGTTGTATATTCTGGCACAGCATTTAGTTTGAAAAGATCGAAGTACAACCAATTAGTATCTCTAGTTGAGTAACCTAGGTATAGTGGTAACTAATGATATCCAAAGTTCAACCTAATGACCATCTGATGTCCAAAACTCATCTTGATTAAGGAAAGAGGCAAGGGTTGTCGTAGGAACCATAATTTCAGTCTGGCAGGACAGAATGATTTTTATTTTAAGAAAGTGGGGCGGGTTAGAGGAATGGCAAGCTTGCGAGATTTATAGTAGGAACTGGTATTTTGTTAGGTTCTCGCTGAAGCATGAAAGTGATTAGTTCAGTTGTATCACTGGGTTTGGTACTCATCAGTAACTAATTAGTATTCCTGCTAATTAAGTTGTTTTATCCTAAACAGGACAATAACATTTGACAAAACTCATTGGTACTTCAGGCTCCTACTATAACCTTTGGTATCTCTTTGACAGTTTGAACTTTTAGAGATATATTTAAATGCGTATAGCTGGCGACTATTACTAGATTTTTGTCAACTTGTTGGTACATCTTTCTTGTTATATCTATACAGTCCCAACTCCAACTGTTGCCCTTTACTATGGTGGTGAAATCTGCTGTTCTATTCTATTTTGGTTTACATTCCTCTTTTATGTGTTATGGAACTTGTATTAATCATTAATTCTGCAAAGCTTTGTAACAGTTTCGCTGAAATTACTATGGTAACCTGCAGATCATGAAGAAAGTGAAACACCTTAAACAGATTCGTGGCCCTGACCCCAACTATAATGATATTTGTTTTTCTGGCGCTGGAAGGTAATACTTATGCCATAAAATGTTTTTCTTTTTCCCAATTTTCTTTAAGAGAGAGGTTAGTTTTTTATAATATTAAGGTGGCGATTCTCATGGTACTCTCATTTTGGGGCTAAGACAAAGAACAGGCGCTTTTCCTGTTGTATAGGGATTTTACTTTAATTTGGGAGGCTATATTCGCTGACATTGTAACGTCATAGTTTTTTTGTTTTGCCAATTTGGTCTCTTGGTTCTTGTTTACCTTACATGTATCTTCCCATATAATCATATATTAATATAATTGTTCTCCTTCTTGTGGAAAAAACAAGATGACGTTAAAGCTCAGAGTTCCTTTATTCTAATTATTACATCTATGTCATGTGCTCAGAGATGTCTCAGAACTGTCCAAGACCTTTCCGGAAGTGGACATGGTGTTTGACAAGGGGCAAAAGTTGTTACTATCTCCTGAAAATTACTTGTTTCGGGTATATATCTTCTGTTTACTTTTCTTTGTATTCTTGCCGGTGAAGTCTGTAAGCAGAATCAGGCTGTTTCACGGCACTTGTTTTCTCTTGCTATTGTTAATTTAATTTGAATTATCTGACGATGCTTCTTTTTACCTTGTCATTCTGCTTAAAGCATTCAAAAGTTAAAGGAGCATATTGCTTGGGAATTTTTCAAAATGGAAGGGATCCCACGACTCTTTTGGGAGGTAAATTTCTGCTTAGGTTAAGAATGTCACTAAACTTTTTTCTCTAGGTTCTTTGAACTCTAAACCTGAAGTATATCTGACATCAACTGCATTTGAATCCCTCAGCTTCTCTCTTGGCTGAAATCAAATAAACTCAGGCTGAGTGAGGATTCTTTGTAAAGAAATTTTAAGTTGCGCAAAGCAAGGGAAATATCTGAATATTTAAACCCTTGTAAAGTGTAAACATGTATTCTCCCCCTCTGTTCTTTATCCCGACCCTGGACAACTAATCTAACATTTCATCTCTTTTCTAGAATGTTTAGAGATAATCAGGCCAGATTCCAGTTCTGTCCCTGTTAACCTTTTTTGCTTGACCACTCTCTGCCTTTAGGTATCGTGGTCCGCAATACTCTTGTCACTTATGATCGGGCAAATGAAAGGATTGGGTTTTATAAAACTAACTGTTCTGAACTATGGGAGACATTGAATGTACCTGGAGCTCCTTCACCAATGGCTATGCCTCCAAGTAGCACAAACTCTACAGTAGGAGTGTCACCTACTTTGGCTCCAAGTGGACTTCCAAGTTATCTCATTCCAGGTACTAAAATTTTGTGGACTGCATTTTGGCATGTATTGAGCTTATAATCAGGAAGATGGAGCTATGATCTGATTCTATTATCTTTTTTTCGTTTGATCCACAGACGATTTCAAGGTTGGATTTATAACATTCGATATGTCATTGAGTGTCAACTACACAGTGTTGGAACCTCACATAGATGAACTTGGAGAATTTATTGCCCACCAGTTAGACGTCAATACTTCTCAGGTAGGATAGGAGCTATTGTAGTATTAAATCATTTTGCATTTTTTTTTTCACTAGCAATCTTTATGTTTTGTACGAGACTCGATCCGGTATCTGTATGCGTTCATGTTCTTCGCATTAACTCTAAATATATTTCCAGGTTCATCTACTGAATTTTACTCGCCGAGAAAATGGAACTCTTCTACACTGGGCTATATATCCAGAGGGGTCTGCTCATTATATTTCTAACACCACAGCAACGGTAATACTAACTTCCTGGCTATAAGCATGTATTCAATCGAAAACAGAACATCTTCTTAATGTACTTGAAAATACATGGCATCTGATGAACTTTTTGTCTGCAGAGCATTATTATGCGCTTAAGTGAACATCATGTACAACTTCCTGATAACTTTGGAAGCTACGAATTGGTCAAGTGGAAAGTAGAGCCACCTTTGCAAAGGTATGTTTTTGATTCATGGGTGTAGCAACTAGCAATTTTGGTTTACGTTATGTTTAATGCAATCTCACACACCCCTTAAGCATCTGCAACATTTTGGCTATTTCTAGTTTGAGAATAGCCATTGCATCTGAACTAGCCTATCGATGGTTCCTTTTAGGGGCTTAATGGTTACAGGTTAATAGGGGCTTAATGGTTACAGGTTAATAGGGGATTAATAGTTACGGGTTTTTTTGGATTTCTGTTAATTTGCCCGGGTCAATTCATCCAATTCTATAACGTCCTCTATAGAAACGCTTGATTCCTGCCTGGTCGTGGCGGGTGAATGGTGCAACTAAAGGGGCAGCGTCGGGTTGTTTCTGGGTCCACATGGCCCTCTGTGAACCCTTATATGAGCGTATTTCATCAACAATTGGTCCCATACTAGACACTTGATGTTTATGCTTTTCGATGTTGATATATTTTTGTGCAATTCAAGATGTGCTTTCATCCTAACCCTTCCAATCCTTGCAGATCATGGTGGGGGCAACATTTCTTGGCAGTAGTAGCTGGAGTTGCAATAACATTAATTCTTGGTTTTACAACATTTGGAGTATGGCTTGCTTGGAGAAGGAAGCAAGCAATTAATACTTACAAGCCAGTTGGTGAGGTTGGGCCTGAACAAGAGCTAGCAGCTATTAGCTAGTGAAGAATAATAACAATCTCTACCTTCCATTCACTCTTTTTGCCGAAATTCGTTCGCCATTTTTTTACTCGATGATGGGTGCTTTTCTGCAGATAGATTTTATACCAATTTGATATTCTGCACACAGTAGGCATATTTTCAATGAGAACGGACTGAGTCTTTAAGTCTGCCTAGAGTTCATACTAATCTTGATGCCGTTATACAAAAAACAAACAAAAATTCTACAATCTTGTAAAATTCAATTTTGTATGAAGTTGTTACTGTCATGTAAGATTAAAAATGAAACAGAAACTTGCTTTTACATCTTGATTTTCATTACTGTTTGAAGAGATATTGTTTGATCTAAAAGAATGGGTGACTTATATTTTGGCATTTTGCCGTTACAATTGTTTTTGACCATTTTGAAGACAGCAGGGGTTATCAGGTGAGAATTGGTTTTGCTCCTCACCATTTTGAAGACGGCAGGGGTTATCAGGTGAGAGTTGGTTTTGCTCCTCCGCCATGGACTCGCATCCGAAAAGAAACACACAACCCTCTCGAAATTAGGATTGAACTTTTCTAGGCCAAGATTGCTTACATGCATTCTTGACTTGCTAGGTACTTGGAAGGCATGTGCTTAATTATTTCACCGAAAAATAAAATCAGTTGCTCCAATTCATGCTCAAATCAATCAGAACATTTTTTGAGCATTTTCTTGTGAGAGTATTTGTGTGGTTAAAGATCAAAGGTACACGATTTTATCGATGCTTGCCACAAATTGGGTCTCTTCACCTTCTAATAAAATGAAAACTCTGCAAAAGCTCTAACTGAATAACCTCATAAGTTAATCAAAGGTTATACGTACAAGACCTTCAACGAAATAATATTCTGTTCGTTAGAACCGGAAAACAACCCATATATTTGTAGAAGCTCCAGAGTTAGTAATTTCTAGACTTTTTTCAAGAAAAGAGGAAAAAAAATACAGAGTTACTCGGAGTCTGATGAATCGGGATTTTGGCTTTGGCGAACATTCCGGGTAGTAGACTTGGATGCCTGGTTAAGCGATGATTCTCCCTCAAATATTATAACTTGTGCTCTTGCAATCCTTTCTTCCAACTCTTCTGTGCTGAAATCGTCTGTCCCACCTAGCTCATCAAATCCAACCTAATGAAGACATGCATAGATTAGTAACAAAAACATTATTTTGATCTCAATTGACTGTTTATAAACGAGTTCGTATACTGTACCACATAATCCTCAACTTTGGCATTCTTTACAAGGGCAACTGTTGGGAGTACAACTATCTTGAGCTTCTCGGCCAAGAAAGGACTTTTTTCAGCTTGGATTTTCACAAAACGAGTCTCTATATGTCGTTTCGCTAAAATAGTCAAGTGCTTGTCCATCACCTGTAAATCACAACAAACTAGATCATATACTGATTAAAAAATGAAAAGAACTTGCCTTGTTCGTGTCATTTTTTCAGGTTCTTTCATTTGATATAATCAGTTCTGACTGATGTTAAGATTAAACTCCATCAGGATATAGAAATACAAATATTTTATCTCTATTGCCAAATTCCCCCAAATAAATAGAAGCAACCTAGGTGAGAATTCATTCTTTCTAACATAGCAGCCCACTGAACAAGCATTCAGTTGTACTTTTATGAATTATCAAGAAATTATAGTTGATCGATTTCTTATAAGAAATTTCTACTTTTGTTGTTAATACTTATTCTTTACTCGTAATAACATGACCAACATTCTCTCTATAAATTCAATCACCGTTTCCCAAATAAAATGGCAACCGCAGTTTTCAATATATCAAATTACTAACACAACGAGATTAGACAATATGTACATTCAAGACCACAAAATCAAGAGACCCATCATTCACATATGGGGTCTATGGAAGTAACTAAACGAAGTATCCCAAGACCGGAAACCCAACAAACGACACAACAATCATACTAAAAAGAACTAGCCCAGCTACTTTGAACATTAACTCCATTATGTGCCACACTACTGGTTATATTAATGGAGAATCCACTTTCTCCAAATTCTAAGAAAGAATCTCTTGCTCCACAAAATCTACCCTCTTCAGCTTAAATACTAAAGGGTAATCACATATAGTTGTACTCTTATTATTATTGCTAGACAATGAAACTGCTCTAAGGGATGTTGAGAGCTATCGCCACCCTTATCCATTTCAGCCAAAAAACAGAGTCCACCTAAAACCAATGGGGGCAAGCAATAGGTATGATTTGCTTACATATTCAATGAAACACGCAGAGGGGAGTCTGGAAGAGTATTCGAAATGATCTACCTAGAATTAGTCTGGTTTAAGTTTCCAAATCAATTGCATTTACTTTTCTACTAAAATTAGAGGACAGATCTACCCCATTGTAAATATATTAAGAAATTGTGAGCATTTCTCAAGCACTAAACTTTCAGTATCCAAATGAATCTTAAGGATTTAGCAGGACTTGATCCCAAAAGGTTTCAACTTTCACCTGTAATTGAAGAAACCCCAAGTCCCAAAATCAAAACATTTTGCCCCATTTCAGAGATATATACATTTCTTATGTTAAATCTAACTAGTAATGAAATTAAACAGACTCAGCAATGAAATCGTGAAACAAGATTAACCTAACCCTAGAGATACAAAGAGAGAAAGAGAGTTAGGTACCTTGCAAGGCCAATTCTCACGATAGAAATGACAGACAACTCGTTCACTGGCTTTAACGATAGAAAAGAAGTCCTTTTCCGATTGGATCTCGGTGTATTCACCATGACCAAGTGAAACCCAATGTCTCTTTTTCTCAGCCATCTTCTTCATCTGCTGTAACCTTCGTTCTCTCAAAGCTTCAATATCATCAAGATCAAGACGATCTAATGCAGAGATTTCATCATCTAGCTTTTCTTCAAAAGCCTTTGCCACCGTCAATACTTGCTTCTCGATAATCTGTAAATAGAGAAAGGATACATCACAAAATCAGATTTGAAAAAAAGGGGGGGATTCTGAGAGTATGAAAGATTGAATTTTGAAGAACCCATCTCTAACCTCTTGAACTTTCTCCATCTCTCTCTCTCTGATAATATAATCGACCAGATCACGCTATTGCTATCAAATGGAGTATGGAATTACTGAAATCTGAAATCAAATGGAGTATAAATCAGACAAGTTTCTAAATTCGAGCTATTACCATCAAATGGAAGCCTGGATGCTATCAAATGGATTATAACCTTCGTCTGAAATGCTAGCAAATGTAGTACAAATCAAGGGACGGAATTTCACACAAGTTCTAACTGAATAGAACCCTAGATTACAAGATCTATAACCTTTCATCCCAATCCGAAATTACCCCAAGTTCGAAAAACTCCATTAATGGAACCATAAATTACAGAAACCCTAGTTAGAATGGAGTACCAAGAGAGAGGAGTACCTGGAGCCGAGAGGTTGTTCGAATCTTGCCCTAGATCGAATGGAGTTCGAAATTAAGTAGATTATCGAATGAAACCTAGTGTGCTATCCCAACGTTCTTCCCTGTTCTTTGATTTGGGGATTTCGGGTTTGAGGAATTTGGGGAGGTTGAGAGGATGATTTGAGTTAAAAGCGCCCCTGCATGCTATCGAAAGCGCCCTAACTCTTTTGGTGTTCGGAAAGGAGAATGTTTAGCACATGGACTTAATAGTAATTGCACTCTCACTGACGATGGATTTCCCGTCAAAACTGACGGAACGTAGGAATATATGTAATTATAAATGAAACATGGGGATTTATGTAAAGTGTTTTTCAAAACACGGGGTTCAATAAGGCTGATGATTTGAGGAAATAAGAAAATTATCCGGGGTGCAAAGACTTTATTAAAAAGTTGGTTAATTTTTAGTTGTCCAATATATTTTTTAATTGCTATAGGCAATAATGTTTTGTTCACCATTTCTTCTCCATGCCAGCAAGGGTCACTGTTAAATTATCATTGTCGACGACTTTAAATGTTTATTTTTTTTCAAATCTTTCTCCCTTATCTTTCCTTTCTGATCACCAAACCCGACCACCACCACTAACCCCAACCACCACCATCACCAAATCCGAATCGCCTCTCTGTTACTTTGTCAATTCTTCAAACTTGAAATTCATAAACTATGAGAGAGAGATAAAGGGACTGTGTGAGTGGGAGATAGTTAGAGAAAGAGGGGGAGATATAGTGAGAGACAAAGATTTGAGATAGAGAAATTATGAGATAGAGGGAGATTATGCGAGAGAAAGAGATAAACAGTGAGAGAGAGAGTATGGGAGATGAGAGGAGGAAGAAAAAAAGTAAAAAAATGGTACTGGTGGCGGCGGCTAGTGATGGGGGTCAGAGTTAGTGGTTGAAGGTGGTGACCGAAGTTGAAGAAGAAGAAATATTTTATTTCTCTTTAAAATTTATTTTTCCAGAAAATCTTCTAAATTTTCACATTTTCCCTTTACAAATTTTCACCTCGGATAATATTCTTATTTTTCCAGATCAGCGGTCTTCAGTAATTCTCCCTAGCTTCTTTCTCAGTAAAAATTTGATCATAGTGAGTTATCAGCTCCTTTCAACAAAAAAAAAAGAAAAAAAGTTATCAGCTTCTATCTATTTATGACTTGAGAAAAGTTCTATAGGCACCATAGTTCTTGGTGAGCCCACCCACTTGGAGAAATTCTCTTAGGGCCCGTTTGATACGTTTGAAATTACTTCTAATTGTCACCTAAACAACTCAATTATTATCATAGTTAAATATAGGGTTTAGAGTTTTTCTTGAGTGTCCCGTTGGAGAGGCCTTCTAATAGAGTATGGAAAGACATAATTTAGAGATCTACTTTTCATGCTTGACACGTAAAATTTCAAGTTTCTCCACTGAGTTCTTTATGAGATAGATAGGGGTGGTGGCAACAGAAGGACGGTGGTGGTAATAACTTCTCTCTATTTCTTTCTCTAACTTTTCTATCTCAATTTCGCGTTTTTTCTGTGTCTAGCAGGCGCGCCATCGTTGATAAGAAGCTTCCCATTTGACCTAAGTAGTTTCTTTCTGACTGTTCAAATAGGGTTTCATGAGGAAGAACCCCAATAGTGTAGTTACATGTTGGTAAATATGGTAACCTCTAGAAGGGTGGTCCTTGAAGGGGACTCAAAGAATAGTGCAGATATGTTGACAGTTCAATTAGACGAGTACAAAGGTCATTACCATGCATCGATCTTTAAACGTCTATTTGAAGTTTTAAGTTTCAATCTTTTAAATATAAAGGCTAGTTGTTTATATGTTCAGTTAAGTAGTTCAGTATTAGTGAACACATCACTTGAGAATGACATTGTACTTATGGGCCAAACTCGTTGTTGAACTCCAATAATGCTTCTGTAATTTGTTATTATGAATGAAATGAATGACATGTTCTTTGGAAAAAAGGAAATCTAATGGTGACCTTACTTTTATAAACCCCAACTTCTTGACTTGTTCAAATGACTTGGATCAAAATTTTGTTAAGAAAGGGAAGAAATTCTCTCAATGGGCCAATTAGAGACTGACATGATCGTCCAATCTTGCGCACTCCTTCTTTCGACTGCGGAGGAAAATTTCTCTCTTTCAACCCATTTGCTACAAAATTTAATGGACAAAGTAAATTCTCTTTTGTTGTCCTTAAATATATTTTGGTCAGGACAGTGGGTTCCTGAAGGAAAGTATTGAATGAATTCTAAAAAAAACAATTATGGATCTTGATTTGTCACATCCTGTAATCGGAGACGGTAATGAAGCGTCGCCGCTTGAATTTCCTTTCTTAAAAGTAATTTGCGGGAAACTCTAAATCCACCACACCATAATACTTCACATTCGAGAAATAAAAAATATATAGAAAATTTATTATCGAAGTCGTGTACTGGAGGCTGGAGCTCAACAATCATCCCGAAGATATCTCCCTAACATCAAATAATCATTGCCCTATGGTATTGTTGGAAAGAAAGATGGTTAAAAGTATTTCAGAATAAACCCCCTTTTACGAACACAGTAATGTAACAATCTATAGAGTTAATATCTCGACTTAAAAGAAACAAACCCAACACTCTTCCCTCTAATTACTCTATGGTTACAAATACTCCAATGGATGCTCTTAGTATCAAATTTGATGCCTCTCTTGCCAGGGTAACTGAGGACGCTAGTATTGCTTTCATTGTTGATCTTAATTCAGGTACCAACTTTGTCGGAGAATCAAAGCCAACCAGATGCCGGTCCATAGATGAAGGTGAAGCAATGACCCTCCACTTTGTTGTGTTGTGGGCTATCGCTAGAAGACATATATGCAAGTCCTTTTTTGTGGAGATTCGGAGAATGTTATTGGGGCGTTAAATGGAAAAACAACAAGTGGGCCCCATCCTCACTGGACTTCCAGTCATCTTTTGAGAACTATTAAGGAACTAAGTAATACTTTTGTTTACGTACAGTTTAACTATATCAATCGGTCCGCAAATAGTAATGCGGACAAACTTGCAAAATGGTCTAGCTTGCATAAAGGTCATGGTTTAATGAGCAAGTGTTTTCTAGCTGCAATGAATCTTCTTGTAATTCTGATTTTGAGTCCGCAAATAGTGATGCGGACAAACTTGCAAAATGGTCTAGCTTGCACAAAGGTCATGGTTTAATGAGCAAGTGTTTTCTAGCTGCAATGAATCTTCTTGTAATTTTAATTTTGAGTAATATATTGCAAATGTTGTTTAAAAAGATCCCCTAAAACCACTAAAAACATCAAAATTTGCATTAAACTCATCACCTATCTAGTAAATTTGCATTAAACTTATCACCTGTCAAGTGTGTCTTTCGTTCTTCAACAAAAAAAATAGTGTCTTTCGTACCATGCTAGATAAAAGTCTAAATGATATCGAAATTTTGGCCCCATAGTTGTACTACTATTATTAAAACATTATTGTGTAACTATTGAAATATTTTGTTGTTGGAACTTACTTTTCTTTCTTATGAATAAATGTCTTGATTCTTTTATAATTTTAACAACAATAGTTAGTCGAACAAAAGTGAATCTAGAACATTAGTTAATCTTTTTCCCGTTTTTCAAAACATTAGTGTAAAATTGATTCTCGCGGACATTATTACACTTTTATATTATTTAACCAACCTTCATCTACCGAGACAACTTTCCATTAACCATGTGCACCAAATTTATTAGTTCTTGAAATCTTTGATACGGAGTACAATATTAGATTTCGAATCTCTCTTGAACATTATAACATTTGAAGATAGTTTATGTAAATATATTTTACATGTAGGATATAGCTTGTTAAATGTTAGGTAATATGTTAAATACTGGTTGGATCCAACCAACTAATAGGAGGCAATTCTTGCCTTAACATTCACAATTTGGTGGTTGCAAAATTTACCAACTCTTCCTTGCAAACAGAAAAACTCCAATAGAGATTGAAAGTTGAATACAAAAGAAGCAAAAGAATAGAAAGATGAAAAATGAGAAGGATGAAACTGAAATGGTAAAACAGAGAAAATAATTACGTTATTTTTTTAATTTCACATAATATGACACAATATGACAACTACCATTTTTTTAATTCGCAAAAGAAATCAACAGGTAAACATAAAAATTCCCAAAGCAGGGCTAACTACATATTGCACGTTTTTTTAACTTTATTTCTGAAATTTAGAAGTAAAATGCACATATTCACCCTAGTTAGACCATAATAAAAGTTTATCGATCTAAAGTGATGTTTGTAGTTATGCGAAATTTGGATTAAGATTGAACATTATATCCATCCAACATTTGACCCAGCAACATTTAGACATCAACCTCTTTACTCTGTTACCCCAATACCTCTTGATAAGTTAAATCATCTCACGTTTGGTAACAAACTGTGTAATCAGTTCAAGACAAGACATTTGTTGTCGTGTTATCCATGTTAGTAGGAGTTTTATCGATATCACTCCAAAAATCTTGTACCCTTGACATATAATAAGATGTCTCATATGCTCCAAGATTTAAATTTTGACACGGTTATCTGATTGATATCGAGATTCAATCTATTCCAAGTATTTTATATTTTAGTGTCATACAAAATTAAGAATTTGAAGTGATAATGAGTACAAATACAAGCAAATAAAAATTTTGAGTTTTGTTGCAATGTCATCAGCTCCAAGTCAGCGAGGCGCACTTGCCATGTTTATATGGATTATTGATTTAATCCCATCCATTCTTTTTACCTTCCATTATAAAACTAAATAAAATGGTCCCAACTAATCTCAACTTGAGCATGTGGAACCCCATTAATGCCGTTAGAGTTAAAGGAAGCTTAAATTTCCTTTTTATTAACTTGATGAAATAACCATTCAAAAATAAGTATCCATATTTTATTTATTTACATTTAAAGGAAAAATATATTAAAAGGAATTTTACATTTCATTTAATACTAGGTATAACCCGTGCCTCCGGCACGGTAGAATTTGTTTGATACAACATCTAACATACTTTTTGAGTATTAAATGTAAATGAGTACTAATGGATATAAGTCCATACAATTTTTTCTATGCTTCCTTTTAAGTTTTATCCCTGTATGATGGCGAATCAGAATCACAAACATGTAGTAACTAAATAAATCTGAAACTTTTATCAATAAAAATGTCATTCTTAAATTTTACATTGGGTTAAAGTATTCAATCTCTCATTGCAACAAAAACAGAAGTATTCAATCTTTTAAAATCTATTCTCCCAAGTGCTGAAAATGAAGCTTTGATGCGCTAATGAAGCTAATCAAACTTTGGCAATAATGATGTAGTCAAGACTCTATGCCTGCTTAATCTCCATTAGGAATTACGGCACCTTTTGTGGTAAATTCATCATCAAAGCAAACATGTGATGTGCATTTTTAACAACGTAGACAGGTGTTTGCAATACTACATTCCAAAGCTCAAAATTTCCATCATCTGAACCAGATCACATGAATGTCTGCAATAACAAGCCTCTAAGGATAGGGCACGAAATACTAACTGGGGTTTTCATCAAGCACCTAGTTGAGATGATCATACTGACAATTCCATTAAGTTAAACTATACCTTTGTTTTAACTTCAGAAGGGTTTCATAAATCTGAATACGTAACTCTCCCTTAGTACAAGCACCAACGCTGATGAAAAGTGTAATTTACCTGCAAATACCAAATACAATAACAATAATGTAATCTTGTTCACAAATTAGCCCACTTAGATTAGAAAGCACAACCAAAAAAAAAAAAAAAAAAAAAAAAAAAAAAAAAAAAAAAAAAAAAAACAGAACTGAGGTAGTGGAAAAATGTAGGTAACAACACTTTCTCGCTTTGGTGGATGGCACAAGCTAACAATTTGAAATATTGAATCGACTCTCAAATAAATAAATAAAAAACACCTCCTTAGTTTATGTAGCCTGGGAAGGGCCATCCTCTCTTAAAATCCTAACCCTTTTACCTGACTTTCTATCTGGGTAGTGAACTTAAGAGCATTATATTTTACCCGACTCTATAACTTCTGAATATCTAGAGGTAGGCCATTATTAGCAAGGCGAGCATCGGTTTCGCTTAGGTAGACGATATTGTACTTCTTATCAGAAACAACTTATTGGAAAGCAATACGAAGGGAAATAAAATGTAATTCAATCAATAGAAACATCTCCCAAATTATAAAATGGTTAAATATCATATTGAAATGAAGATCAAACTAACCTGAATGAAGGTACTATGAAATGTTCACCCAACAAATTGGTGACAGAAATACAACAATCCTTGCTACTCGTCTTAAGACCAGGTTGTAATTCGTTCAATATTCTAACCTCGTCCCTCAAGGATACAATGAATTGATCCATATTAAGTTGATCTTGGAATTCCCTGAAATATCAAGTAAAGATAGAATGAATGAAGAGAAACTCTTTAAACCAAAAACAAATATAGGACTTCAAACGAATTTGGATGGATATAAAACTTATACAGGATCGACCCAGAAAGACGTTTTAAGAAGCGAGACTTGTTAGAAAAGTTCAGCCAGAAATGGGTAACGATTAACGAAGGATAAATCATAAAAAAGGGTATGTAACAACTGATGGAAACTGATTAATCCCGCCATTACAGGAAATTACAGGTACCCATTGTTCTTGTAAACTCCTACAAATAGAAAAGCTAAAACTAAATCAAGATCAAATTGGTAAAGCCTCATAATACAAAATTCACAGTTTGTCCAATGGTTGAATTTTGTCATTTCATTTTGAGATATCTTTAAAAAATAAAATTAAATCACCCACAAGCAAAAAGAGGAATTAAAGGCAACCACATACAAAAAGAATCATAAAGACACACAATCATGATATTTGCTGTCGATTCAGACTTAGTGATGAAGAGCATAAAGAGTTGTTAATTAGATTCCGATGAGATTATGTGCATCTTCATGAGAAGTGCTGAAACATCGAAGGAGAAGAAAGATTGATTGTTGTGCCTTTCTTCATATAGGACAAATAAGGAATATCTTCAATACCAATTTAGTTGTTTTTTTTTTAAAAAAAAAAAAAAAAAAACCAATTTAGTTGTTGGTAGTATCAGTTTTAGGCGCTTTGTTTGTTGGCATATATTTAGGTGCTTATATTTTACGCTTTGTTATTTTATAAGAAGTTAAGATAGAAGAACAGAAGAATTAAGAAAGTTAACCACAAAGAAATTTAAGAGGATGAAAAAAGATGAAGAACTTGTTGTATCTCATTGTTTCTGGGAAATCATAGTCAATTTCACCACCTCACTGCATCAATAACAAACTAAAAAACCAAAATTTATCATGTCTCTATGTCATTACTATATACAATTTGTATCAGACTCCATCTATTAATTTGAAACTATTCAAGATTCTTCAACTTTGTTTCGATTCAATTTTTGACTAATGATATGATAAAGAAATATTAAGAAATTCGGCGCAAACAAAATCAAATCTAAAATCCTTACAACAAACAAAAGTTTATCATGTCTTATATCATTAGGTTTATAGATAAACTTCGTTTCATATCATAGCAACAAACATGTTTAACTTGCAAACCTAACTCATTTCTTTATTTATATAAAGCTAATAAAGTTCGATTTTGAATATCTTTCCTCATACCTATACATCTGGTGCTTCTAATTTTGTTTTTCTAAATTTTACGAGGGATTTACCAAGAGCCTTCAGTCAGAATGCAAGTAATCAACAGTTTGAAAACAACATTTAGATTAAAAGGACTAAATAATTACCTGATTAAGAGGCCCAATCTTCTTGCTCAATCTATTTGCTTCTATGAAATCACAACAACTGAAAACCTGTAAAGGAAAATCATAAACTTACCAATCAGACTCTTTATTTCTAAATCAAGTAATCAACTGCAGAAGAAACCAAAGGATATAAATTTTGATCTTCTAGAGATGAAACTGAGTATAGCTGACCTAAGCAGTCCGACTCAGATTCGATACTTTGTTTTGTTATTGGACTGGTCTAGAGTTGTATTGTATAAATTACTCTCTACAAGTGTATTGTTATAACCCAATTGAAACCCAAAATACAATAATTCTATGTGATATTGTTACCGGAACAGTCAAAGAATGGAATTAAGAGAGTGATAGGGTTGTGTTGGAGAAGATCGAGCACTCGATTTATAGAGTAGGATAGTAACTGACCTTCTCTCATCCATGGTCTTAAACTATGTTGCATTTGTTCATTTTTAAACTATTTCACTTCCTATGAATGAAATCATTAATCACATTATGTACGGAACAAAAAGAAAGTTTGAATAATTTCCTTAAAAAAAATCCAATACAAACTCCTTGTTAATTAACAAAGGAAAAAAATGCAAATTTTAAAAATACAAATGGAACAACAAATTCCTCGAACTCTTTGGGCTGGCCTTGGAGTTGGCTAC
>BEHA01050249.1:931979-942828 GCA_002897215.1 Eschscholzia californica subsp. californica | reverse complement strand
AAAAATAATAAAGATAAGGGTAATTTTGTACTTTTAAGTGCAAAAAAGGGGGCATCCCTAATATCTAATTAAAAAAGGGGGCATCCCTAATTAGACATTAGGGATGAGGGGGTATCGCTAAATACCCCTTGTTTCTTTAAAGAGCTAGGTGTCTAAAGTAAAAAAAGGCACTGTCTCAGTTTCTTTTTCTTTTTTTTTGTTGGAACGGCAGTGTCTCAGTTCGGTTTGAAATAATGACACAACTATCTCCACTCTGTCAAATGTGAAGTCATATTTTTTTACTTAGGTTGTGTTTGGTAGTAGGGAAATAATTTTAAGAAAATTAAAGAGTTCCATGAAAATGAAAATGATATTAGAATCATTCAAGAAGCTCAAGTCATGTATACAGAATTTCCGGGATCCATATTTAATTTGGACCAAGTTGAAGATGAAAGACCTCAAGCTCATATCAAATTCTGGGTACCACCAAACCTAGGCAAGTTAAAAGTTAACTTTGATGCTGCATATACGAACGAAAAAACTACTGTTGCTGCGGTATGTAGAAATGGTAAAGGAGAATTTGTAATGGCATTAACTGCTAGCTACTCATCTTCCTCGGCGACGGAGGCAGAAACAAGAGCTGTCAAATTGGCAATAACCCTAGCACTACAACTTATTGATTATGAATGTATAATAGAGGGTGATGCCATGACATTTATAAATGCATGTTTGAAGGACTTAGAGGAGGTGCCATGGAGAATAAGACCGATCGTTTTGGAAATTCAAACAGATATACTAAGGCTTCGGAAAGTTGAGTTTTCATATTGTCATAGGGAAGCTAATATTGTAGCTCATTTGCTAGCAAAGTATACTGTTAACTTACGGGTTGTTTCCCTAATGGCCCCCAACTTTGTGACCAGCTTCCCACTTGGCCCCCTACTTTACGAGAAATACCCATATGGCCCCCTTCCGTTATAACACTGTCACTCTCTCTCCTCCATCATGTTTTCTCTCTCTGCCAACTCACGCCACCTCATCACCTTCTCCGGCAGAGGTCGCCGGCCGACGAAATTTCCGATCGGCGACCTTCAAACTAATTTTTTTTTCTCTCTCTCTTTACAAAAAAAAAAATTCATTTCTCTCTCTAGAACAGATCTAGAGAGAGAGAAGATTCATCACGAACAGATTCTGTTCGTGATGGTGTTCATCACGAACAGAGGTCTGTTCGTGATGAATCTTTTCTCTCTCTCTAGATCTAACAGTTCTAGAGAGAGAGAGGAAGAAAAAAAATAGGTTTGAAGTCGCCGGCCGGAAATTGGCCGGCCGGCGACTCTCGCCGGAGAAGGTGATGAGGTGGCGTAACAGATGATGTGGCATGACTTGGCAGAGAGAGAAAACATGATGGAAGAGAGAGTGACGGTGTTATAACGGAAGGGGGTCATATGGGTATTTCTCGTAAAGTAGGGGGGCAAGCGGGAAGTTGGTCACAAAGTTGGGGGCCATTAGGGAAATAACCCTTAACTTAAATCTTTCCGGCCGGCGACTCTCGCCGGAGAATGTGATGAGGTGGCGTAACAGATGATGTGGCATGACTTGGCAGAGAGAGAAAACATGATGGAAGAGAGAGTTGACGGTGTTATAACGGAAGGGGGTTATATGGGTATTTCTCGTAAAGTAGGGGGGTCAAGCGGGAAGCTGGTCACAAAGTTGGGGGCCATTAGGGAAATAACCCTTAACTTAAATCTGGATCAAACTATGGAGATTTATCAAACTCCTAATTGCATTGTAAGTCAGTTGGCGACAGATTTTGCCAACATTATTTCTTGCTCTAGTAGCTAATAAATTTCAGGCAATAGCCTTAGTTCGTCCAAAAAAAATTGATGAAATAACCATTCAAAAAATAAGTGTCCATTTTTTATTTACTTACATTTAAAGAAAAAATATATTAACTGGAATTTTACATTTCATTTAATACTCTAGAGAGAGGAAAGTAAGAACTAAATACTACACTGATAGCACCAAAAAAGAATAATTTTCCTTCTTCAAATGATTTACTCAAAATTTGATTTCACTCTCTAAGTATTTTTCAGTTAAACTTCTATGATCTCAAATTAAATTTACAAATACATTATGGATGACTCAAAATCGTGATTTTTCTATTTTTCTCCCGAGCAGGTCTGTAGGTGCCTTCAAAAAATTTGCTACACCCCTGGATCCAAAGAAGGTGCAGAAGAGCCCATTTAATATGTGGGTTGCCCGATCTAAGATTTGAGCCACTCGAACATAGTAATCTGAATTTCCTACGGTTACAAGTTATTTTTTTTCATTTCCATAATAGTTAAATGTGACTACATAAAACTCTTGAGCTCTAATCAGGGAGATAGGCAGATAGTCGTGACAGAGTAAGAAACACGGGTTGAAACCGAGAGCTAGATTGAAGAGATTCTACAAATTTTTGTATATTGAATTAATCAAGGATACATACATTTATAAGAGTAATTAGGTAGATCATAAAGTGCAAAAAAAGATACACAATGATATGAATAAATCAAAATAATATGTGTATATATAACGGTGGCCATCTTGATCTTGGGTTGGTGAAGCCACGTGGGTCGAGTGGCTGGCAGATGTGTGTGGGTCGGGTTCCCGATCGGTGTGGATTTGGTGCTTGATCGGATACACGTGCGTAACACTATAATTCCCCATTCCTCTCGATTCTTGAGCCAAATATTAGTTTTATATATTCTTAGGTCCCAATTGCCACTGACAATGTCAATGTCACCACGTGGATGTGCTTGAAAGAGTAAGCCAGCAGTGCTTTGTTTCTTTAAAGAGATAGGTATCTAAAGTAATACTCAGAAGGCACTGTCTCAGTTTCTCTTCTTTTTTTTTTTTGAAACGGCACTGTCACAGTTCGGTCCCTTGTTTCAAAAAAAAAAAGTCTCTGTTCGGTCCCCTCTGGCAAATATGAAGTCATATTTTTCTACTTAACCAAATCTCCTTCTAAAATCAAGAAAAACAAACCTTCTTCTTTTTTCTCCGATCCCTTCAACCATGTTCACCTTCTCTTTCATCAAATAACCCAGAACAACATCATCATCAAATCTTTCTCTCTCGATTCAGCTAACATCTCACAGTCAATTTTCTGAAATTTTAACAAAATGTCTAATTCTCCTCCCAAATCGATCATACCGCATTGATTTATGTAGTCGCAATCGATGTGCTCGTGTCGATTTTCACCGCAATTTCGAGATTACCCCACCGTCTCTTTTGCTGGTACACTTCCGACATATTCAGTGTACCTTCGTTTGATGAGGGAGTTATGGAGCTTCTCGAAAAGTCCTACGAAGACCCTCCACCAATGAGTTCCACAACTTCCTGATTTGTCAATAGAAAATTGAAGATACGAAGGCACGGTGAATTGAAGAAGAAAATACTGTTATTTATAATGGTTGAGGTTTGAATTGACCATCTTAGCCAAGAAATTTGGTTCATTTTGATGGAATTGTGATAACGAAGTCGGTGGTACCACACTGAATTAAAACTCATACTATAAAAAAAAAACTTCATTAAACATGTAACAATGTGTTGGAGAATGTTAATATAACTATTTGAGTACGAGTCATATCCAAAGATAGATTTAGTAGATAATTTTGACGTTATCTTAGTTTTCTTAGAACTCCCTTCTTCTTGGGTGGTTTACAAAAAATGCACTTGTAAACCTTAACGATTCTAGTGAGATGATGTTTAGAATATAATTTTTTTTTTTTTTGAAGGCGACTACGATCTACGTATGTCGTTACATTGTCATTGATACATCAAAGATGTGATAAGCTCAATAACCACCCACTCAAACTCTAACAGAACGGACCTATATCCCAACTAAACAATGACCTAAACCTCAACTACATTATTTATATCTTAATAATCTTAATTCTCCTAAACACCCACAAAACTAAGGTACAATTTGAATCATGTTTGATCAGCTCCCTTTGACCAAATCTTGCCACAAATTCACATTGCCTTTTTCTATTAGCCCTACTCATAATACATTGCTTCTATATTTCTCCTTATTTAATTTAGTGAAGCAAAATTAGCCCCTAATCAGAAAGTCAGAATACATGTAGTTCTTTTTTGATGAAGAGAATACATGTAGTTTATGTTTTCTTTTTTGTAGTCCACACAAATCACACGCCATAAACCACTGTCAGCAATATGTACTTGTTTAAGCAAAACAACAAATGCATTTATAACACTTTATACAAACAAACAAAAGAGATTGGTATGCTTTTAAGTTTTCAGCACCTTTCAACAAAAAAAAAGAAAAAAAAAATTTCAGCACCATATTACTGAAGTATTATACATAGAAGATCTTAACAGAAAAATAAAAAGAATAGGTCCTGTTTTAGGAAAAAAAACTCTAAAGTGGAAAGTGTTAGATTTCCTCCAAACATTAGGGGGCAGTGGTTCATGACATTAAGGGACATTCATAGACAAAACATTTCGTAGATATTTCGATACATTTTGGTGATTTATCTATAGACAAAATATCATTATAGACATTTCAAGACATTGAGTTTGTAGACAAAATGTCATAGACTTTTGAAGATATTGAATCCATAGACAAAATGTGTAGTGCATATTATTATTATTATTATTACTATTATTATTATCCAGTTATATGAAATAATATATTTCTAGTAACATTTTAAAAATATATTCTCGACTTTCGTAGACATATGTGAATATCTGCGAACATTTATTATTTTAATATTATTATTATTGTATAGTTATATAAAATAATATATTTCTACTATCATTTCAAAAATATATTTTCGACTTTCTACACATTTGTGAATATATTTTCAACTTGCACGGAGAGATCTATATATGAATAAATAAATTTTTTTTGAATTGGTTCGAAACAGAAGCAAACTAACCAGATTGAAACTAAAAAAGTTTAAAATTGTAAGTGTGGTTTTCACTGTTCGCAAGTTGCAACTCCATTGGAGTTGTATCCTTCATGTAACTAACCAAGTCATCCTAAGCTTGAAGAACTTTGATACGAGAAGCCTTCAGCTGCTACTGCATATATCAGTTCTAACCGCAAAATACGTCAATATAATAGTTCAAATGAACACAATTTGTTACACCATAATCTCTAAACTATATATCACAATTTGATTATTGATATAATATATGGGCTGAGTTTGGGTTAAAAAAAATATTCCTTGATTAGATCTTAGAACGATTTTATTTCGTGGATTTTCATTGATTTACAAAATAGATCTATAACATAAAATCTTTTGTACGAGTCTTTCTTTATGTTTGTACAAATAGATGTACTATCTTCGTTTGGTGAAGTGTTGATGATGAAGTCGAGAGGATAGTGAAAAATACTTAAAATATTGCTCAACATGAGCGACTCCATAAAATTCACTAGTCTCTAAAATATCCTAAAAAAAGCGCTCTAATCCAAATTTAAGATACCAATCGGGTGCCCAAGTCTAAGTCAATTCCCTCCTTTAACCAAGTGATTGAGAGTTATACGAGCTGCACGAGTACTACATAAAGAGAGATAAAAAAAAGTAAAGATAAATCGTTTTTGGACAGAGAAACTGAGACTTTTAGAAACATAAAAGTAGATACTGACAAGTTTAACTTGGTTAACTCGTTTTGAGATGGAGAACTAAGCATTACCCACTCATCGTTGATTGCTAATTAGGAATACTCCTATTTTTAACTAAAAATTAGATATAATTTTTTTTTTCTCTTTTTTGAACTTCAAAATACGAAAAATAGACTCATCTTTATTGTTTTTTTTTCTCTTTCTCCTCGATCTCTCACATCACTTGCTAGTATACTATAGTTGGCGACATATGTGAACAAATCTTCATCTCCCTAATCTTCCTTTTTTTTTTTTTCTTTCATAATCATTTTTTTTTTACTTTACCAAGAACATTTTTCTAACCTTCAACATTAATGTAATAATAATCTATATAATAAAACAGAAGGAAAAACGATGACTGGGACAAACATCCTTTCTTAATTATGGATATTGTATAGGGATCCTTTTGTAATTTATAATGGATCCTTTTCTAATTTAACGATCCAGATTTGTCCAACTTTAATTTTAGTCTTTAGATTTTTATCTCTCATACATTAAGTTTGTTAATTGCCACATTGATTTCGATTATTTCCACATTGATTCATTTTCCATACTTTGAGGAGAGAAATTATTAGGGTTTGTAAATAGCAACATTCCTTTTGTATTTTGAAAAAGTTGTTCACTCCAAATCCTATGGATTCCGCCTAGCATATAATGGAGTAAAAATTGAGGGTCATTACTCTAAATTAATTAATGAGGTATGAGTCTTTGAGCTCCAGCTCATACGGTAAATCGTGAGCACCAGCACAACAACAATGGATTTTCATAGATTAAGTCCCACGGTTGCACTTTTCCTTAATACGAGGAAGTGTAAAATTCATATTCTTTTACGGACATAAAATACCTTTGATATTAAGGCATGTATAAGTTATAATTTTAAGTTTTTTTTCTCTCTCTAAAATTCTTATATCTAAAACTCAAGAGAATTTCAACACTTTTAGTACAACTGCGAACCTCCGAATACAAATGCAGAAATTTTACAATGGCGAATTCTTTTGCATATTTCAAACAAATATTAATTAATTTAGAACAAGAAAAAAATCCTTCTTTGTTTGAGGCATAAAAAGATTCATTTTGGTTGGATTTGAGGGAAAAAATTCAATACTTTTCATTCATGAATTTTTGCATCGATCAACCTTTCGATTTGTCTTCTAATAGACAAGATTAAATTGAAATGTGACAACAAATTCCATTGATAAGTTAAAGTGGTACCATAGTCTGATTTAAATATGAGAAATCATTTAACTCGGAGAATTGCAGGTTATTTCATATCCCGGGTTGGATTTGACCTTTCAATAGAAGGCGAGCGTAAAAAAAAGTGAATGAGAGAAAAACGTTGGTGAAAGGAAAAGACACAATTTGTAAGAGAAGGTAAAAGATGGTGATTATGTTGAGGGGCAAAGAAAGAAGAAGGTGGGTAGTTGATCGAAGGTTTGGCTAAACAAGACGTGATGAAAGAGAAAACCTAGGAGATTTAACTTTGTATGGTGTATTTGTAATTATTAATATTGCATCGATCAACCTTTCGATTTGTCTTCTAACAGAAGAGATTAAATTCAAATGTGACAAAAAATTCCATTGATTAGTTAAAGTGGTACCATAGTCTGATTTAAATATGGGAAATCATTTAACTCGGAGAATTGCAGGTTATTTCATATCCCGGATTAGATTTGACCTTTCAATAGAAGTCGAGCGTAAAAAAAAGTGAATGAGTGAAAAAAGTTGGTGAAGGAAAAAAACTCAATTTGTAATAGAAGGTAAAAGAATGTGATTATATTGAAGGCAGGCAAAGAAAGAAGAAGGTGGGTAGTTGATTGAACGGTTTGGCTGAACAAGACGTGATGAAAGAGAAAACTTAGGAGATTTAACTTTGTATGGTGTATTTGTAATTATTAATATTACATCGATCAACCTTTTGATTTGTCTTCTAATAGAAGAGATTAAATTCAAATGTGACAACAAATTTCATTTATAAGTTAAAGTTGTGCCATAGTATGATTTAAATATGGGCCATCATCTAACTCGGAGAATTGCAGGTTATTTCATATCCCGAGTTGGATTTGACCTTTGATTAGAAGTCGAATGTCAAAAAAAGTGAATGAGAGAAAAAAGTAGGTGAAGGAAAAAAACCCAATTTTTAAGAGAAGGTAAAAGACTGTGATTAAGTTGAAGGCAAAGAAAGAAGAAGGTAGGTAGTTGATTGAACGGTTTGGCTGAACAAGACGTGATGAAAGAGAAAACCTAAAAGATTTAACAACATTTTTAATTCCTATGGAAATCTTTCATCTTCTCATGAGTAACATCTTTCTACCATCTACACAAATGGCTCCACTTTTCTCTTCCTCATCGAATCTCCTAATTTATCCCTCTGGCCTCAACAACTACCAATAATTTCATCTTCTCATAGTTTTCTAACGATCACCTTAGCTTTGTGAACTATACCCTAATAGAAAATTTTATCTTCTGTTTCATATTTTTTCTTTCCAGCAATCTTTTTTTATCTCTTTAAACTATCACTACTGAAACATAGTTTCATCTTCGTTCTTTAAAGATGCCATATTTGATTATTTGGCGGAATAATTGACGAAGTGGTTGTTAATTTGTTGTTATATTGTTGATTTGAAGAAGAAAGGAGAATTTATTTTACACATTTTGTGTTTTGCAAATTTTTTATTTGTAATTGTTATGATTTTCATTAATTTTACTTTCTTTTTACATGTTTAGTTACTTAAGCAATGGAAGCAAGTTGTGAATCTGGGAGTGAATTTAGAAAATTTGTTGAGTTTTCACGTGTTATATTTGTTCTTCTAAATTTGCCCTCTTTTACTTTTAAATTTTTTTATTTTACAATACAACTCTCGATTTCGTTCAATACTTTCTTAGCCTTTTCGATACTAATCTTTAGGGTTCATATGAGTAAAGCATTTCAAGACATAACATTATACAAAATTCGTCGTGCCTGGAGGCACGGGGTATGCCCTAGTATGACAAAAAAAGTATAAAAATTCGAAGTAAAAAACTTTAAACCTATTTTCTTCTTATAGGTATAAAAAAGCTACACTAGTTTCAATTTAAAGAGGAGTAGTACTTCTTAGTCATTAGACTTTGGGAAGGGGTGACGATGCTAGTCTATTCCTCCTACGGTCCTACCTTCATCATTAAACAATTGATTAATGCCTATTTCATCTATTGGCGGAGAGAGTCAATGAGAGTTTTGTGAATTTCCGGGTCAAACTTATGAATGGTAATTAGGCCCCGCTAATATGGACAGAAATACCGACCCGTTAGAATGAAATGGACCGGGCTAAGAGAAGCCTCCTACTTTTCCTAGGTCTTCAGAGGAGATATATAAACATATCTAACTAGTTCTGTACTCTTTCAACAAAAAAAAAAAAAAAAAAAAAAAAAACTAGTTCTGTACCTGTTTGGTCAATTAGTCGCCATTGAACCAGAGGAGAGAGAAAGTAGAAACAGACTTTTGTACTTCCTCTCCTCTATCTATCTCTTGAAGGGCAATTTAATTCTTTTATATCTCCCCGTCTTCCCTTTCTCTTTTATTGTTCTATATTTTGTAATTCAATCAACCAAAAAAGAAGAATATGAGAAAAAGAGAAGGCAAAGGAGAGATGGATTGATGTTTTTGTTTATCAGTTTGATAAAAAGATCCAAACTTTCTTATGGAAACATACCCATTCATGTTTTTTCTTGTTCAAGATCTCAATTTTAATTCGTTTTTCTATCAAAAACCAAAAAGATCATATTTTTAATTTTAATTCTTATGTTTTATGATATGAGATGTTCTGTTTCTTATTAGATCTATGTTTGTATGTTAAAGGATAGATGAGTTTTTGTTGGTTTGATAAAAAAGATCCAAACTTGCATATGGAAACCTACCCATTGATATTTTTTCTGTTTGTTCAATATTTTTTCTATCAAAAACATAAAAGAACATATTTTTAAGTTTAACTCTTATGTTTTATGATATGGGATGTTCTGTTTCTTACTAGATCTATGTATGTATGGCAAAGGAGAGATGGATTTGTGTTGTTGTTTGATAAAAAGATCCAAACTTGCATATGGAAATCTACCCCTTATGTTTTTTTTTTGTTTGTTCAATATGTTTTGCTATCAAAAACCAAAAAGATCATATTTTTGTAGTTTAATTCTTATGTTTTATGATATGAGATGTTCTGTTTCTTACTAGATCTATGTTTCTATGACAAAGGAGAGATGGATTTGTGTTCTTGTTTGATAAAAAAGATCCAAACTTGCATATGAAAGCCTACCCAATAATTTTTTTTTGGTTGAAGTCTTATATTTTATGATATGAGATGTTCTGTTTCTTACTAGATCTATGTTTGTATGACAAAGGAGAGATGGTTTTGTGTTGTTGTTTGATAAACAGATACAAACTTGCATATGGAAACCTACCCATTGATGTTTGTTAGTTTTAGTCTTATATTTTATGATATGAGATGTCTGTTTCTTACTAGATCTATGTTTGTATGATAAAGCTCTTACCTTTAACTCTTATTCTCTGAAAAAAGATTTTTTTTTTTTGGTTTTTGGTTTGAGTGTTATTTCCTAGATGTTCTATCTCTTACCCTTTCTGTTTTTCTATTTTGCTGTTATTTTGGTAACTTCAATCCATCTTCTCTTAAAAAAGAGATGTTTTGTTTTTTGGTTTTTGGTTTGAGTTTTATTTCCTAGATGTTCTATCTCTTACCCTCTCTGTTTTTCAATTTTGTTGTTATTTTGGTAACTTCAATCCATATTCTCTTAAAAAAGATTAGTTTTTTCTTTTATGGTTAGATCCTCTTATGTAATCTTTGTTTATCTCTAATCAGATCTGATGTTTTGGTTTGCCTAACACATTATATCATGATTGTTTTGTTAAAAGTTTTGAAACTTGATTGTTTTTCTTTTATAAAAAGATCACTTTTTTCAGTTTAGATCCTTCACATCTAACTTGATATAGATTTGTATGTTGCATAAGTTGTTTATGAGTTTGTTTGTAAAAGCTCTAAACAATCATATATTTTTTGTTCTTAGAAGAACATAGTTTTTTTTTTTTCTGGGTAGGTATCTTCTATTTTGATAATATACTATTATCTTTGATAAGACCTGAGTTTGATTCCTATAAGATATTGTTTTTTTGAGTTTGATTCCTATTTATCTTCATTCGATTTTTTTTTTTTTTTT
>BEHA01050249.1:908679-931962 GCA_002897215.1 Eschscholzia californica subsp. californica | reverse complement strand
TTCAATCAGTGGTGGTGCTTGTATAACTTCATCACCTCTTATCACGCCAAGACCCCCCAGTCCATGAACAACTCGATAGAGCCTAAATCCAAAGACAGTCCTGTTTTTTTCACCCCAAGGTGTTGAAGCCCACATTGATAAAAGGCATACAGAATCAGAATCTAAACTCAGGATCGTTCACGTCCACCAACGCTTCCAGAAACATATAAGATTCCGAGTACTTTTTTGTGTGTGTTGTTGGTGAATTTGATGGTAAAGAAGATGAAATGGAGAGGTAATAAGTTTTTTTCGTGTTTGTTGGCTTAATAGTGGTGTATAATTGGGGAAGAAGGAGCGATCGTCCAAGGAATAAGAATTGATACCGGTGCTCAAATTCGCATTCTGAAGAATGAAAGTTTCCTCCTTGTTCTATGGGTTCTAATAAACTCCTCCAGGTAACTCAGTTCTCTTAAATATCAGAATCCTACTGTATCGGGCCTAGTGTGGGTTCCTGGTTGTGAATTGTGACCCCTTAGATCAGTGAGATGCTCATAAATTGGAATTTGACATTCATATATATTTTTTTTTGTAGAACATAATTTTTGGTGGTTTGTGATTTTAAATTGCTATTGAGATTGTGCACCTGTCACTGGATTCTTATAAGATATTGTATTTTTGGGTTGTAATCCTTGTATTTCTGTGTGAAGGTTTTGAAATTGATACTTTAGCGGTTTAGCTGAGTTAAGTGATGGTTGGTCAGAGGAATAAGTGTGGTAAGCGGCCAACTGATAACTACGATGATGGAGGAAGGACGAGAAGAGTATTCTCCAGGTGCTTTAGACACTGTTTATCGTTACCTATGGGCTGGAAGAAAGACCGGAAGTATAACTGGTAGGGGAGGTGAAATCAATAAGCAATTGAGAGCAGATAGTCACTCAAAGATTAGAATTGGCGAGACAATACCAGGATGTGACGAGCGGGTTATTATTATTTTTTGTTCAAGTCAGTTAAAGTAATGCAGTTGAAGATAATGGAGATTCTATTTGCCCAGCGCAAGATCCCCTTTTCAGGGTATATGAACGGCTTATCGCAGATGCGGCACAGGCTGATGACGATTCTGACGGGACTCAACAAGCTGTTGTTCGTCTACTTCTACCATCAGCTCAGATTGGCTGTATAATTGGGAAAGGAGGAGCCATCGTACAAGGAATGAGAAGTGATACGGGTGCTCAAGTTCACATTCTTAAGAATGAAAGTCTTCCTCCTTGTGCTAATGGGTTCTGTTGAACGTCCTCAGGTAACTGGTTGTTCTCTTAAATATTTACTTGGGTTCTTTTATTATCTCAAAAATCAGAATTCTACTGTACTGAGCCTAGTGTGGGTATCCTATGCTTTAATAAGCCCCACCTAGGGGCTGATCACACACTAGGCGGGTATGGACCGATCTACCAGGGCATAAATCCCTAGTCGATTTTGAGGCTCGAGTTAGTCAGTGCTTCGAGCCGACTAGAGCCAAGTAATCCGAGTTAGTCAGTGCTTCGAGCCGACTAGAGCCAAGTAAGCTAGTCCGCTAGGGGCCGACTAATTTATTGAAGGGCCAACAACAAATTATTTATTTTTATTTTTTTTTAAATCAGGGTTTTAAGTTTTTCCCCATGTCGCATATGTTGTCCATGAGTTTGCTTGTAAAAGCTCTAAACATTTCCAACATAGTTTTTTTTTCCTGGGCAGATATTTTCTACGTTGGTAATCTTCTATTATCTTTGACCAGACCTGAGTTTGATTGGTTAAGATGTTATGGGTCAACAAAACCTGACTTTGATTGGTTAAGATGTTATGGGTCAACAAAACCTGAGTTTGATTGGTTAAGATGTTATGGGTCAACAAAACCTAGAGTTTGATTGGTTAAGATGTTATGGGTCAACAAAATTCTGTCTCTAATAATATTATTTAGTTAGCTAGTTGTTTTGATTAAATTAACTATGCACCTTAAAAGTACATTTACCCAATTGGGGATGACCTGCCTAATTTACCCAAGGGGTATTTTAGTATTTAACCCTCTAGTTGTTCTTTCTAATAGGAAAAAGAGTAGTAAGAAAGGTCGACCGAGAGCAAGGAGGCATAGAAAATTCTAGGGTTTGAGTTCCAACTAGGGTTTTTCGCTCACTCGAATTGCTTTCTCGCTCTACAACATTGGAGCAAACTTGGTAAGCTTTCTTCCTCTTCCTCTTCCAATACTCTAGCACCTCAAGGATAATCTTAAGGTATTTAGTAATTAGGTTTTTAAAGTGTGATATGCTAGTTGTGATCTATGTTCTATTGTTATCCTTATCAATATAGTGAGAAGTACTTTCTATGTAATGGCTTTGAAGTTTTTGGATTTGGAGAAAGTGGATCCTCCATGAATATAAGTGTTTATATGTGTCTTCTTCTTCACTTTAGCTCTCTAGGATTAGGGTTTTTAAGTGTAATATGCTTGTTGTGATATATGTTCTATTGTTATCCTTATCAATATAGTGAGAAGTACTTGGTTTTGAACCAAGGAAGTAGTCCCAAACAAACTTGTGGCTGTATTATCTATGTTTTCTACTTTCATGTAATGGCTTTGAAGTTTTTGGATTTGGAGAAAGTGGATCCTCCATGAATTTTGAAATAATGGCCGAATACAAGGGTTTATATGTAACTTCTTCTTCACTTTAGCTCTCTAGTATTAGGGTTTTGAAGTTTAATAGGCTATGAGTGTTTCGAACTATGTTTTGATGTTATCCTTGTCAATATATTTTGAATAGAGGTACTTGGTCTTGGTACATCACTAAATTAGACGATAGGCCACCCGTTAATACTTGTTTTCCATCTGTTAGGTTTTTGTTTTGATGATAATATGGATCCTCCATGATATACTAACTATCCAGATTTCGTATTATCAGAGATAATGGCCGACATGTTTGATCTCCCTGCCTATAAGGCTACTCTGGGCTTCATGACCAAACCCGAGCTGGAGGGTGAACTCTCTTTCTTCAAGAAAAATCGCACTATTTGTGAAATCAAGGACAAACAGGTTTTGGTAAGATATTTTATGTTCTCTTTATTTAGTGATATATCTTACATATGTATGTTACTGATACATTCAATCAAAATGTTACAGATTCTGTCATTCAACAATTCAATAAGAGATGCTAGAGAAATGCCGGAGGAGAGGGCTCGGTTTCAACGTCACAAGGATGACCTCGAAGACGAGGTAAAGGAATTGATGAAAGTTGCCCCGAAGAAAAAGCGTTGGGCTAGTTTTACCAGGTCTAATGACATTAAAGACGTCGATGAAGTCTTGAGTGCCATTAATAAGTTGTTGGAGGTATGATGCCTCTGGTTTGATAGGAGGTGCATGATATTTGGTTGTAGTTGACTTTGTGCTTGAACCATTTATTGGCTTTCTGTTTCATCTGGATTTTGGATGTGTTTTCATGCTAAGTAGAGATATATACTCTGGTACTAGTAATTGCCTTCTTGTGTTGGACAAAATTCTGGATTTTAGTATGTGTTTTGGTATGTGTATTGAAAGAAGTTCTGGAATTTTGAACAAAAAAGTTTAAATTTGAGATTTTGATCAATTGCTCTGTTTTTTTTCCAATGAGATAGTAGTAGTAATTCTAGTATGGATTTGAATTTGTTTTTGTCTTAAAACTCTAGGTTACTAAGATAGTACTAATTGTTGTAGCAATAATTTCAGTTTCTTATTATGCTGTAGTTGTTACTTGGGTTTTCAATCAGTTCTATCCTTTTTCATTATTGCAGTATTTCACAAACTTTTTATCTTCGAATTGTTCACAACAAGCAGAATATGTTAGGAACATGTTAATCAGAACAAAATTGGAAACAAAAAAAAGTCAGAAATGCTAGTGAGCATATGCTGATATGCATATAATGACTAAGGGTGTTACCATATCTACACGGATAATTGTAGCTTTCTGGGGGACAAAAGTAGCATTAGCATTATTACTTCCAAACGAACTGGGGAACCGTTTGGGATACCAATTTCTCCATGTTCTTATTTATCTTTTTTTTTTTGAAATTCGGCTACGATCTACGTTAGTCGATACATTTAGCATTGATACATCAAAGATGTTATAAGCTCAATAACTGCCCATTCAAACTGAAACAAGACCGGACCTATAGTCTAACGAGAAATGGCCTAAAAATGTGATATATTCAATAACTCCATGTTCCTATTGAAATGCAGACGTGACTTTTTCAAAAGAGAACAGTTTGTATCGTCAAAAATCAGTGGTAGCTAATAATCTCAACTTGTTCGAGAGAGATGATATGTCTTACATCATATTGTTGTGTGGGTCTTCTGGGTTTAGTGCTAGGTAACTCACACTTGCTACATTGAAGTAATTCTTCACAAAATTAGGATTCCGAAACGTCGAATGTCCTCCATCAGAAACTCTCCTGGAGTATTTCTAAGCACCTGCTACTAACTAAAGTTGATATAATAACGGTGAACCAGTGGGACTCAGTTAGAGTCCCAATCCAAGTAAGAATCGTGTGAACATAATTTGAGGTATTCTTATAGGCCGCAGCTTTGGGGAATAAAGAAAATTCTCCGGGGAATAAAGACTTTTCTTAAAACTAGTCAAACAAGATTGACTTTTTATGTTTCTTTTTATTGCTAAGGGGCTTCTAATTTTGGAAGATGCTGTAAAAAAGGCTCCTCCATCTCATCACCTCTCTATACCACTTCATCTTCTCGACACCTCATCATCTTCTCCGGCGAAAGTCGTCGGCCGACCAATTTTCCGACCGGCGACCTTCAAACATAATTTTTTTTTTGTTTTCTCTCTCCTCTCTCTCTCTCTCTCTAATTTTTTTTTCTTTTCTCTCTCTCTCTAGAACAGATCTAGACGAACAAACCTTCAATGGCTTTATAGAATCATTGACAAACAAAACAAATCTTAAGCTATTTTCGTTGGCGGATAACAGTATAATCAGTTAGTTGTTTGCTCTACCAAGTAGAGATATACACAGACAATACAAATCATAATCCTTATACCTAACCAGGATTAATAATAATTAAAAAGGTTAAACTTTTCAATTCATTCCACACAATATACGTTATAAGAATGTACCTTTCCCTAGGCCTAGAGTAATCAACTTTATATAACCCTAATACCCCATTACAGATTAATGAATCATCCAACCCTAAAATTTCAGAAAATTATTAAAGTGATAACAGGATCTACAAAGATCATATACATTTACATTCTTCAATGAAATCAAAGCTTGCATTGCCCTACAAGACCATTTTAGGGCTAAATACTTATAAAAGCACTGATGATATTAACAACTCATATACAATATATAAATCGAAAAACTATAATAAAACAATAAAACTCAAAGAACCCATCTTAGAAAATGAAAAAGCCATTGGAGGTCTGTTCGTGAGAACAAACCTTCTCTCTCTAGATCTGTTCTAGAGAGAGAGAAAAGAAAAAAAAATTTAGAGAGAGAGAGGAGAGAGAAAATAAAAAAAAGTTTTTTTTTTATGTTTGAAGGTCGCCGGCCGGAAAATTGGCCGGTCGGTGACTTCGCCGGAGAAGATGATGAGGTGTCGAGAAGATGAAGTGGCAGAGAGAACAGATGAGATGAAGGAGAACTTTCAAAAAAAAATGTATTCTGTATTCCCCATAAAAATTTATTCCCCGGAGAATTTTCAAAAAAATCTGGATTCCCTCGAGAATTTATTCCCCAGAGAATTTTTTTTTATTCCCCAAAGCCGCGGCCTTCTTATATTATTGTATATCAAGTCTTTCCTTTGTGTGAATTCTTATGGTCAACGCTTTGGGGAAAGCTAAATAGTTTCCGGGGTGTGAAATTTTAAAGGAAATATGAAAATTTTTTAAATTCTTTCGAGGAAACATATTTTATTGAGAATATTTTCTAACTTCTACACCTCATGTATTTGCCACCTCATCGTCTTCACCGGCGAAGGTCGCCGGCTAGCGACCTCTAAACATAAAAAAAATTATTTTTTTTTCCTCTCTCTAAAAAAAAGGTAAATTTATTTTTTCTTCTCCTCTCTCTAGATCAGATCTAGAGAGAGAGTGGAGACCCCATTAAAGGTCCGAGCAGACCTCCATTGGAGGTCCTAACAGGCCCATTGAAGGTCTGCGAACAGGCCCATTGAAGGTCTGCTCGTAGACCTCCATTGGAGGTCCGAACAGACCCATTGAAGGTCTGCTCGCAGACCTCCATTGGAGGTCCGAACAGACCTTTAATGGAGTCTCCACTCTCTCTCTAGATCTGATCAAGAGAGAGAGGAGAAGAAAAAAAAAATTTACCTTTTTTTTAGAGAGAGAGGAGAGGAAATTTTTTGTTTTAAGGTCGCCGGTGAAGACGATTAAGTGGCAGAGAGAAGTGAGGTGGAGAGAGACAAAGGTGAGGTGGAGAGAGAATGAGGTGAGGTGAAGGTTTTTATTTCCCTATAACAATTTACAAAATAAAATTGGTAAACAAAATTGACAAATTTTTGACCAAGTCTTCACACCCGGAAACTATTTTGCTTTCCCCAAAGCGCTGGCCATTCTTATTTATGTTTCTCCAAAAGAAAAAAGAATTTTTATTTATGTAAAGTTTCCTTTTAGTTGTAAACCCTCCTATTGCAAATCTACTACAAGTGTTTGGTACACAACTGTCAGTGATTAACTTCCTTTTAGTTGTAAACCCTCCTATTGTAAACCCTCTTATTTATGTAAAGTTAATTCCTATATGACCTTCTACTTTGTGATTAACTTCCTTTATGACCCTCTATGCAAGCATTTGTAGGTGAACTGGGAAGTGTTTCGTATTTTTCTCTAAAATTTAATATCTACTTGCATAAAATACAAAAACAAAAAACGGTGGCTTTCACCTAAATGTTTTGTGAAAAATGATACTATTGACCGAAAATTTTGGCAAAAGCGTGATGGAAAAATTTCATCACACAAACCATCAATAAGGCGAAATTTTAGGTTGTAGACAATAAATGAAAATTTTACCTTAAATGGAGTTAGAATCGCGATAACTTTTTTTAATCTTACCTCTAGAAACATGTCTTCACTTGAAATATTATTACTTCAAACTCAAATGTTTCTTGATAGCTTATAATTGTTAAATATTTTATATACAGAGAAGTGAAAAAGTTAGTTCAAGAGAAGTGAAAAAGTTGAAATTTTTGTGCTTTGTAAATAGGAAAAGCTGCTCTGTAAAAACCAACAGCCCAATCAATTGGCAAATTGGACTGCACGAGCAACTTCCAGGCAAATGGTGATGTGATGATCTTAGGCCTTAGGGTCTCAAAATAAAAATAAAAATGAAGTTAACAGTTTCTATTAATAAATAGACTAGTAAACAACTACTCAACAGAAAGGAATACGTCCCGCCTGTACTTTACATGTTAATGGTTGATCAAAATACTCTACCCTATACGTGTGAAGGGTGGTTTCAAGTACTTTCTGAAAAGGACTCTTACAACCATTACCAGCTTCACTGTAGCTCCTGTCTTCATATTCTTTTTCACAATTTGTTTTTTCTAGCAAAATATGATCAAGATCTTCCAACTCTATACTCTGGAAAAAGATCTTTCGGCGCTTTCGAGTGAGAACATCATCAAGACCTTGTATAAATAGTTTTACCTTCTCTTCAATAGAGTTGACAAAGCAATGTTGAATAACAAGTTGTATATACTCTTCTCTGTTCGTGCTATTCACAACCAATGTATTCCCTCCTGGACACAACTCCACAATCTTCCCAAACTCTTCCTCTTCATTGGCCTCCCAAACAAATGTCAGCCCCAAAGCATCTGAATCTATGAGCTCAGTATCCATCTCCATGATATCTTTGCAGCTTTTATACATATATGGATCTGCACTTCGTATATCTTCCAAAGTAACGACTGATCTTCCGGCTAATTGCAGAAAAAACAATTGATCAAATCCAATGCCTAGTTGCACGTTGTGCATCAATGCTAAAGCTATCACTCGACCATAAAACCCGTAATATTTTAGTTGCTGGGCTTCCACTTTTGCTGCAAACAAGAAACAATAATAGAATTATTAGAGGATTTGACTGACGATTAAGAGATGTGTTGAAGTTGTATAATATAGCAAAACAGAAATATAAATAACATTTTAGAAGGTAGAACAATTTGCAAAAATATGAAATCGTATACCTGGATTGGGAAAGAGCCTCTTATGGTCACGCGGACATGATAGGAAGAGTGAATTTTGTGGAGTGAACAGGTGCTGGCATAACAAGAGGAGCCATTCTCTGAGGACGGTAGGACTTGCTTCCAAAGCTACCTCACTTTTTAACTGAGGAATAATACCATTCCGTAGCAAAATGGGGTTTGCAAGCCCAATCTGCTCAAAAGAATCAACAAATAACTTCGATCTGTCAATGGTCACCATCATCTTCTGCAGGTTATTAACCAAATCGGGAAGCATCATCTTGATTAAATGTCTTCTAGATTCATCACTTATCAAATTCTTATGTTTAAGAAGCCATTGATGATCATCCGCTCTCTTCGATTTCATAACAAGTTTATTTATTGAAACTTGGTGAGAATCCAAGCAAGAGTGAAGGTTATTTTCTGCAGGAGGATGAAGCTTAGAGATCCTGTCTAACTGCTTGAGAATTGAAAGATAATAAGACCACCCATGATTAAATTCACACACAGTACATCTAGTGTACTCGACTCCGTCATCCATATACGTCAGACCAAGATCTACGCTGTTCAGCAACTCATTAAAATCATCACAGAACAGTTTGAGCTCTTCTATGTGAAGGTCATAATAGCCACTGCGCCTACAAGAGCGCAGACATGCAGCCAAAGGAAGCATGACAAGTGATAGACCTTGCCGTCTCATATATTGTTCAATTTTAGAACACATATGAAGTGCGAATATAGAGAACTCACCGATATCACTCTCAAACCGTGCTTTCAAAACAGGTGGAACTCTACAGAAACACGACTGCCTGATCAACTTCATATTTTCAAGTAACTGTTTAGTGAGCTCCCTTATAAATGGATAAAACTGACCAATTAAAGCCGCTGGCGGTGCAAACCATCTCCTAATGTTTGTGTTTTCTGGACCAATTGAGTTGAGCAAAGAGGCGTACGTTTGACGACAAGACAAGTACAATAAACGCCCAGAAGTTGTTGTATGGTTACGGAGATTTTGGCAAAAGTCTAAAACTACGGAACTAAATTGGTGTTGAACGTGTATTGGAAAGGATTGAATATTAGGATAGAGAAAGAGACGAATTGATTCCTCGGCAATCTCTTTATTATTTTTGATGGGAGATTTGAATAAGTAGACGAGAAATTCAGTCATAAAGTACCACTCAAATATTTGAATATGCTCGGTCTTCTTACGGTTTTTAGGGGTCATACTCAAGAAATACTTGCAACCCCCGATGACACATTTTCCTCTTGATTCATCATTATTGCAATCAATACTGTCCACTAGGAGAGGTGAAATAGATGTGACCAAATTTCTCAGGACTCGAACTGCTCGCTTATGATACTTCTTACTAATGTATGCGCTCCAAGTTGAATCAAATTCTACGCTAGGTATGAATTCAATCTCTCCTGGTTGTTTCTCAAAGAGTTCTAATAGCTCTTCATCTTCTGTGGAATCCATCACTTTCCGATAAGACACCTAAAAAAGACCTAACTTTATATGTATTAGTTACAATATAAGAACGCTATGATATGCTAAACCCTAATTGGGTACTTACTATATCTTCAAAATTAGGATTTTTTACCAGTGTGTGAGATTAAACAATCAAGTGTTTAGATATATTCTTTACCTGTGAAATTCTCTAGCTCTACTGTCACCTTTTCTTGTCAAGAATGCAGATCGCCGGCAAGGTGACTCCCTCTTTATATAAATACCAAACGTATCTCCCTCTCGGTTTAGGTTTTCTGAAGATTATCAAGGAAAAGGTTAGGTTTTTTTTAAAGAAGGAAAAGGTTAGGTTTCTCCTCTGAAATAATGAAGGGGAAAGTTTCAACTTCCCATCGACGAGTCGAAATTACAAGGTCAGCTCTATATTGGCGCTCGATACTACTTTTATAGGTACTCCCAAATTGTGCCAAAGGCGCCCTTCCACAACACAAATTTGTAATGAGGACTTGATGATGCTTCGTGGAAGGTATAAATCTGTCCACGTCACTCTCTCTCTCTTACTGCCCTCGTAGTTGTAACGAAGCCCCACTCTTTGGCCACTTCGGTTTCACCCCTCTGAGTTGCTGGGTGTTTGACCATAACCCACTTTCCGTTAACTTAGTTACACTTTAGTCCTTGTGCTAGCTATCAATTTCTTATATATAGTATATTCTTGCATAGGGATCTTACAATGTAACGTTTATTATTTATGAAAGTAACTTTTTGTTCAAAAAAATAAACAAGTTTTTAATGGGTTTTCATGTTAACTGGACGCGCAAAAGCAAAGATTCGAATAAAGTACAAGAGGTTCTTGAAGTTCGTGTCCCTATATATTAAGGGGAAGTGTTACCTGGACGAACAACGTTTCAATCTAATATTGTCGTCGTGGTTGTAACGGACTGAAGCATGCAATGGGCACAAACTTCTTACGTGGGCAAACTTTCCACCCACAACACGTCAATCTAATACTGTCTTCATGGCGGTAACGGACTGGCACATACAATGGGCACCAACTTCAACACCAAGTAACCAACAAAGTTGTTGTTTACACCTTTCCCAGTTAATTTTATTACACTTTAATCCCCATTGTAAAGATAGTATTGAATTGTGGAAATGTGTTATGAAAGGCTACTTTGAAAAAAAAAAAGGGAAGTGTTATGACAACTGGTTTTACCATGGCATGTACCTATTTTTTTTTGTTGAAGTAAACCTATTTTTTTTTTTTTTTTTGTTGTTGAATAATGTCATATACCATTTGAATTAGTCCAAATAACTCTTTGGTGCGAGCATCTCCAATGCAAAATCAAAACACCAAGTTATCTTATATATCAAGTCTAAAACCGAGATTTAGATCGCAATATTTAGATTCTTAATTTCAAACACATCTCCAATGCAACACTCATAAAACTTAAGAATTCCTTAGGTACCATTTTCTAGATGCATAGTTTTATTTTTAATATTGAGTTTGGCAATTTTGAGACCCTCTATAGAAATCTCAAATATTTACATCTTAGAATAAAATGTTGCCACATCATTTTAAAGTCCAGGTGATAAAATATTTCTCTCCACCAATAGAAGAAGTGGAGAAATGTCCACAAATATCAGTATGAATGATCTCAAGAAGATTTCTGCTTCTTGTGGCTCCTTTCTTGGTGTGTGTTGTTGTTTTTTCCTTTTATACAATCAACACATGTCCCAAAATCAGTGAAGTCTAGGTTCGTAAGAATCCCATCCTTCATTAATCTCACCATTCTTTCTTTCGAGACATGTCCTAATCTTTTATGCCACAAGTTAGCAGAATTTTTTTTAATCATGTTACGTTTAATTCCAAAATTAACATTATAATGCAGGGTTAAAAGAGTTTTTGCAAAGTGATCATCAAGACTGAGTTTATAAAGTTTACCACTTAAATTACCAGAACCCACAACCAAAGAGTTTTTAACAAGATCAAAACGCTGGTTACCTAAATTCAAAAAGTACCCCAAAAGATCTAATTGAAACATAGATATCAAATTTCGAGACATCGAAGGAACAAAAAGAGTATCAGCCAAGTCCAAAATGTAACCAGTATTTAAAACCAAACGATAAGTGCCTATAGCTAAAACTTCAGAAGGGGACTCGTTTCCCATTAAAATAAAACGCTCAATCGGACTTGGGGTTCTGCTTGTAAGGAATCCCTGCATTATTTTGGAAATATAAATATTAGCGCCAGTATCAATCCACCAAGTATTAGAAGAACTTCAATAAGATTTGATTCGAAATTTGTTAGAGCTAAAAGCTCACTTTTCTTTTCAAACCAAGCCTTACGTTTTGGACAGTCAGCTAGAAAATGTCCTTTCTTTCTACAGAAATGACATTTCCATTTAACCTTCTTCTGAATATGGCCCTGAGATACTTGAGCAGGTCCATCATACTTGGGTGAATTAATTTTCTTTCCTTTCTTTGGCTTCCATTTATTTTTCTTTACTTCTTGAGAGACCATATAAACTGAAAAACTTTCTTGTTGCTTAAGCCTTGTCTCCTCTTGAACTAACATACTTGAGAGTTCATTTACATTCCATTGTTCTTTCAGTGAATTATAATTCATTTGGAATGTGCCATATTGAGGAGGCAAGGAGTTCAAAATAAAGCGAACAATGAAATGTTCATCCACGTTCATACCAAGTCCTTTCAGCTTTGCTGCAATACTTGTTATTTCTATAATATGCTCTTGCATTCCCTTAGTACCATTAAACTTCATGTAGTTAGTTGAGCCATTAATGTGTCCGCTAAAGACTTATCAGCAACACGAAATATTTCCTCAATTGCCTTGATGAATTCCTTAGCATCATCAATTTGAGAAAGAGAAGACTTTATGTTGCTCGCAATTGTCATTCGCATAAACATTAGGCTTAATTTGTTTGATCTCTCCCAGGCCTCAAACAAGTTCTTTTCATCCACACTACTAGAGACAGTAAGAACAGTGGGTCTATCATACAATTATGAGCGATCCAAATCAAGAACACCTGAGGTGAATCTGACATGTTCACTCCATTCAGAAAAGTTTGAGCCTGTGAGCATGGGAACAGATGCAGCTTGCGAATGAAGTGATATAAGAGCTGAAACTGCAAACATCAACCATCACATTATATTATAAGCAACTAATAAAAATATTAGGATCGATAGAAATTTATCGTTTGGGACTAAATTAAGACATATGTGCAAACAACACAAGTGATCATCATTAATCGTTCATTTATTGTATCATCTGACCACAAAAGGGTTTGTCACCTTTGGGCAACACAAACCAAGTTGGTTAAGTCATACAATACCACACGTCGATTAATTATTGTAATTCATCTTTGGACGAATCATAAGACAATAATAATCGACCAATTAATTAATGATGTCAAAACATTTCATGCATAAGACTATAATGAACTATAACATATGTGTTTCTCTACTCTATAGATTGCTTTGACAATCTTTCATAATGGTTAAACACATAATTTATTGTTCACTAAGATCTCATTTTATTTAAATAAATCATGAGTTACACTAAATACAAACATTAAGGTATTTAATTAATCACACATACTCATGTTTCTTTAATTATGTATTCATGTGCATAGGAGTAGTAGCAAGTATGTAAGAACTACGACCATTATTTAGTTCTCACCATGCAACCAATAATTACCAAACATTGGTTTAACCTTATTCATATATTCACAAATTTTTATCATATTACTTAATTTCAAAGTAATAAAATAATGAACTACTATGACATAACTTGCCTCCACCTTTCTCCAATGAAGAAAATAATACATGAATACACATATTAACACTTAATTGCAAATCTCTACAAACAATTAAGGGTCTACCGGAAAACCTTTCTCCGATCACCGGAAAACCACTCCGGTCATCGGAAAAAATAATAGAGATGTATTTTCCATAAATAACCATAATATACACATGCATGAACTTCTTATACATAATAGTAACTCATGCTTGTATATTAACATCTCTCTAAATAAGATCATATCTAAATCATGCATGAGACTATAAATCTATATAAATAACTACTCTCCTTTCAAGAACAAACATGAGATTCATCAACCATGGGCTCTGATACCACATGTTAGATTCTTTTATGTAGGTTTCATCAACCCACCAACTAAAAACACTAATCCCTTGATCTTTGAATCTCATGCTTGTTACAAGATACATGAGTAGAAATAAAGAAAATCAAGATAAAATATATGTACCTTTCTCCATTGTAGTAGATAGTTTATTTAATCTTTATCTTCAACTTTCTTCTCTTCTTTCAATCCTTAACTTTCTTACTTCTATATGAGATGGAGTAAAATAAGTAGAGATGAAGAAGACTCTTTTCTCTTTCTCTTCTCTAGCTCTCTAAGTGATGGACAAGAACTAGACTTTCTAGAGCAAGAGCCCCTAGTCTTCTTTCTCTAAACTCCATCTCTATTTATACAAGTCTCTAATCCATCATAGAGTTTGTATAAGAAGCTACATGGGTGACAAATGTCCCTTAATGTGTCAAACAAGAAGCCATTTGGTGTAGACACAAGACAAGTGTCCTCTTATGTGTCAAACAACAAGCCATTAGGTGTAGACACAAGACAAGTGTCCTCTTATGTGTTAAACAACAAGCCAGTAGGTGTAGACACAAGACAAGTGTCCACTCAAGCTTATAGATTATCTTGGATTGAGTTTTCTTAAGCCCACTCCTTTATGAGCCTTGATTGTATGGGACATATAGGTATGAGCCTTGTACTTGCTCTATTTTGCATAGAGCACACTTAAAATGTACAAGCCCATCTTACATTTCTACCAATCAGTTTAGTCTAGATTTGAATCTGTAAGAAAAGTTCTTGAAATTTTCAGGTTCACATAGGTAAAACCAGACCGAATTCGATAAAGAATTTATTCTTCACAAATGCTAGAGATTGTGGCTCAATCTGATTGTTCGTGTCGCAATTCTCCTCCCAAATCGATCACACCAGACTGATTTATATAGTCGCAATCAGTGTGTTCGTGTCGATGTTTTACCATAAATTCGAGATTACCCACCATTTCTTTTGCTGGTACACTTCCACTATATTCAATGCACCTTCAATTGCGAGGAAGTTATGGAGTTTCTTGGGAAGTCACAGGGAGACCCTCCAACAATGAGCTCCACAACTCCCCCATTTGTCAATGGAGAAATGAAGATACGAAGGCACGGTGAATTGAAGAAGAAAATAATTTATTTATAGCAATTGGGGTTTGAATTGACCATTTTTTTAGAAGAAATTTGGTTCGTTTCAATCGAATTTTGTGATAACGAGGTCGGTGGAACCGGACTAAATTAAAACTTGTACTATAAAAAAGGATCTTCAAATAACCTATACAATATACTTCACTAAATAATGGGTCCACGGGTTTTAGGTCCAAAATAAAATTCGAAAAGGGATTAAGGACCAATCTTCCAACAAAATAGGATTTTAGTCATTTTCCCTGTTGGAAGAAACATTGTTGATACATAATGTGTTATATATGATTCATAAAAAAAAATGAAATAAAGTATGAAACTTTAACAATAAATAACACGTTATTTATGAAACAAAACAAGAATCAATAAACAGAAAAACACTTTAACTTTGACATCTAGACATACTTTAACTATACTAAATGTGTTTTGTTGTAGAAATATAAGTAATTGATACTAAATAACGTGTATATTGCGAAACAGATAGTAAGTTTGAAATCAATCGAAAAAATCTAAAAAAAAAAGGAAGAGAATTTTGGGGATTGGTTTTCAAAAATGGGTTTTTCCTTATATAATAACTCCATTTAACCCCTTTTTTTCAAAATCTAGAAAATTGTTTTTTTTTTTAAATAACACTTCATTGATTGAAAACCAAATACATAGTAACTCCCTCACAAACACATAATCGAAATACAGAAAAATAAGTAAAATAACGATAATAGTTCTGTTATTCGTTGCGATCTTCAGTAGACCACAAATCCCACACACGTACACCACATATACACATATTTTGAATTTGGAGCTGACGTTGGAATTGAGAAAAGTCCAGGAACTCCCAAAATCCAGGGGCTCCCAAAATTGGGAGCCCCACACTAGTTTTGCTCTAACATCAATCTATGACTAAGACCACTTGTGAATTGAAATGGTTAAAAGCCATCTTATAGGACGTATGAGTGTCTCACACAGGGCTTATGTCTCTCCAATCTCCATAGTGACAGTAAAATAAACTGGTGCAGGCGCATACGAGTCAGGCCCGCAAACCCACGCGCCAATGCCCTAGCCGGCCGAGTTAGTAGTCCTAATTGGTCTAGGTTTAGGAAATTACCTTATGTTAGTATTTCTATTATTTAGAAGTTTTATGTTTAAGTATCTTTAATATTTAGGAATCTTAGTTTGAGTCTATCTAGGAAAGTCTAATATCCTATAAAAGGAGGTCTAGTCTATTTTTATTCTTATTATTGAAGAGAAAATCCCCTTGAGTTTAATAAAGTTTTCAGTTTTAGAGTTATTTAATCTTTCTTTATCGTTCTACGGGTTACCGTTATTGTTTAATTTTATTCCGCTGCGTTCTACATCAAGTGGTATTCAGAGCCATCAAAATTCTGAAATTTTTTTCAAAAAATAAAATATATATATAGGTACATCTTCTCTTGAATGTTGGAAAATTTTTCCACGTTTATGTTGGGATCCCATTAGAGATACAACTCAATTTTATATTGATCGGAAAGATGAAAGAAAAATTCATCCAGTTTCTAAATTTCCACTCTTCGAGGGTCAATTCCATATAAATTTTTGGATTCAACACATGGAAGATTGGTTCCGCAATCAAGAAGTTCATGACAATGATAAGGTGTTTTTGGTTGAGCAACATATGTCCGAAAGAATCTATGAAGATTTCAATACAATGCAATGGAGACTCATTAATGAAGGAAAATCGATCGTAGATGATTGGAATAAATTCTATACTCTCTCTCTCTTCTCTCTAACTTCTCTGCCTAAAACCGTTTTTCAGATCTAGTCAATTTCCTCCGGCGAAGGGTCCTCCCTTCGCCGGAACTTTTATGTTTCCTGTTTTAGTTTCTTCCTCTCCTCTCTTTCTCTCTTTTTCAGTTCCTCTCCTCTCTTTCTCTCTTTTGTAGTTTAAAGATTTACCAATCTCATCTCCTCCTTTAACCCACACCTTCTGTTTGTGATGGATGTGAATAGAAACCTAATTGGTTTCTAAGTGCTTACATGTTATTATCTCAACAAACATCTTTTATTCATCATGATTCTTTTCTTCACCTTTTATCTTTAGACTATATTGGTAAAGAACAGAAGAGAAGAAAGACTCCCCTTCCATCTAACCGTTTCCTCAACAAAATCTCTTTGGATTGAAGAAGAACAGGAAGAAGAAGAAGAAGGGCTGGTCCTTTTTATTATCTATCAAGAAGGGCTGGTCCTTTTTCCCTATTATTATTGTTTGTTCTTATCATTAACATTATGTAGTTCCTCCAAGTTTATATTTATGTATCTGTAATGGTGTAGTTCCTCCATGTTTATTTTATTTTATGAAGAAGAAGAAGAGAAAAAGAAGAAGAAGAATAGGAAGAAGAAGAAGAAGCAGAAGAAGAAGAAAAAGAAGAAGAAGCAGAAGAAGAAAGGAAGATGAAGAAGAAGAACCAGTAGATGCCAAGCCAAACCCATCGGTGGTAATGTGATTTCTATGGTGGTGAGATGGCGACGATTTTCCGGTGACGGAAGTGGTTTTCTGGCGGCAGCGGCGATTGTCCGGTGACGACGACGGTTTTTCGGCAAGAAGGCGATGGTTCTTTTATTTATTTTTCTGTAATATTTTGTCGACCTTTAGGGTCTTTTCATTCACGATCTTTAGGATCTTTTGTCGGCCTTTAGGGTCTTTTGTTTTGAGTCAGTGTCTAGTCCCATTTCTTTCTCTTCATGAGGCACTTTGCATTTAAATGTATGTAACTCTCATGAAGTTTTCAGAGGAGAGAAATAAATGATGTATCATCCATGTAAACAATGTGATTTTATCACTTATTAATGGAAATGGTTCCCTTGGCTTCAAAAAAGATGATTGGAATAAAGTAAAAAGTATTTTTCGATACGCTTTTCTTCCTTTACACGAATACTTATCTTATATGGAATCTCAAACCCAATCGACCAAATTATTATCCGAAACCCATTCGACTATCATGGTCAATATTATTGAAGGAGAGGTTCTTGATAAAAAAAAATCATAGTTTTTAAATAATGGAGGAAGAAAATTTCGATGAGATGGATAAGGAAGAAGAGATCAAATTGGATAACACAATCTCCGACAATTTATTTGATCCGTACATAATTTCGGGAGAAGAATTAGTTGTTTCAAATCATAAAATTTTTCCGAATCAATTATGTCCCATACCACCTCTTTCTCTATCAAATCCCATCTGCGAAATTCACTGGAAATATTGACGAAAAAGAGGATTAATGTCTCTATTCTCACAACCTCGAAAATCGTTACTAAACCCCAAGACGTTTCTATTAGAAGTTGGGATACTGATGGTGAACTCATTGAAGCTGCTTTCTCCATCCCTCGTTGGTTAAACCCTTCAATTAGTGCGGATCGAGTTTTTATAAGAAAAGGCGACCTTACTATTGTGTCTTTAAATCAGAAAGAAGAAAAATAAGATGATCACTACCTTTCCAAAGGGCTGGGCTTGAGTCCGGAGGTTCATTGTCTTCTTCTTTACTTCATGGGCTACTCAGGTGGAGTCGCAGGTCTTCGTGTAGCCAAAGACATAGCTGAGAAAAACCCAGGTAGCCGTGTTTTACTTGCGACATCTGAAACCTCCATCATTGGATTCAAGCCTCCAAATATCGATCTCCCATATGATCTAGTCGGTGCATCACTATTCGGAGATGGTGCAGGAGCCATGATACTCGGGACAGACCCTCTACCATGCATTAAAAGGCCTCTATTTGAACTTCATACAACAATTCAAAACTTCTTACCAGACATAGAGAAAACAATCGATGGGCAACTAAACAAAGTGGGTATAAGCTTTAAGTTAGTGAGGGATCTCCCTCAGATTATCGAAGATAACATAGAGAAATTCTGTTATACGTTGATGGGACCTGCTGGTTTCGACAGTGATGATTATAACAAGCTCTTTTGGGTTGTTCACCCAGGTGGTCCAGCAATCTTGAATAGATTGGAGAAGAGACTTGATTTGTTGCCTGAGATGTTGACATTTAGTCGACGGACTCTGATGGATTATGGTAATGCTAGTAGTAACACAATTGTTTATGTCTTGGAGTACATGGTTGAAGAAAGCTTGAAAATGGAGTTTAGAAAATTGCATCACTGGTTTCGTAAAGACCGTTTCATTCTTATGCCGCAAATTGTTTCTTCGAAGATTACAAATTCAAAAGACGTTGTGAAACGGGATGACGAAGTGTTTGTGGAGGTAATGCCCGTTTCGAGTTCGACGATGAGTTCATCAATACAAGAGATAGCTACCCTGGTTCAGATTTGGATTTATGTCTTAGCATATGACAATAAGTGGGGAAAGTTGGAGAACAGACCACTCCAGCGAAGGTCTCCCTTCGCCGGAGTAGTGTTAGAGAGAGAGAGGAAGAGAGAATTTTTTTTTTTTTGTTTGAAGGTCGCCGGCCGGAAAGATTTCCGACCGGCGACTCCTGCCAGAGAAGGTGATGAGGTGGCGTAATAGATGATGTGGCGTGACTTGGCAGAGAGAGAAAACATGATGGAGGAGAGTGAGTAACGGTGTTATAACGGAAGGGGGCCATATGGGTATTTCTCGTAAAGTGGGGGCCAGGCAGGAAGCTGGTCACAAAGTAGGGGGCCATTAGGGAAATAACCTTTTTTTTTACTTAACCGAATCTCCGTCTAAAATCAGGAAAAACAAACCTTCTTCTTTTTTCTCCAATCCCTTCAACCAAGTTCACCTTTTCTTTCATCAAATAACCCAGAACAACATCATCATCAAATCTCTCTTTCTCTTTCTCTCTCGATTCAGCTAACATCTCACAGTCAATTTTCTTCTCCAACCATTATGTTATAACCTTCAACTTTTCTATATATTGTTCAAATTTGTCAAAACAACAAAAGAAAAATCCTATGTGTGAAAACCCAATTTTTATTCAAAATTTCTGTTTCAAAGCTTGATTCTTCTAGTTGGAATTTCCTGAAATTTTAACAAAATGTTTAATTCTCCTCCCAAATCGGTCACACCGCACTGATTTATGTAGTCGCAATCGATGTGCTCGTGTCGATGTTTTACCACAAATTCGAGATTACCGCACCGTCTCTTTTGCTGGTACACTTCCGACATATTCAGTGTACCTTCGTTTGATGAGGGAGTTATGGAGCTTCTTGGGGAAGTTCTATGAAAACCCTCATGGGAAAGTCCTACGAAGACCCTCCACCAATGAGTTCCACAACTCCCCCATTCGTCAATAGGAAAATGAAGATACGAAGGCATGGTGAATTGAAGAAGAAAATACTGTTATTTATAATGGTTGGGGTTTGAATTGACCATCTTGGCCAAGAAATTTGGTTCATTTCGATCGAATTGTGATAACGATGTCGGTGGAACCAGACTGAATTAAAACTCATACTATAAAAAAAAACTCTAAGTAACCTACAATATACTTCATTAAACATGTAACAATGTGATGGAGAATGTTAATATAACTATTTGAGTATGAGTCATATCCAAAGATCGATTTGGTAGATAATTTTGACGTTATCTTAGTTTTCTTAGAACTCCCTTCTTCTTGGGCGGTTTACAAAAAATGCACTTTGTAAACCTTAACGATTCTAGTGAGATGATGTTTAGAATATAATTTTTTTTTTTTCAAGTCGACTACGATCAACGTATGTCCTTACATTGCCATTGATACATCAAAGATGTGATAAGCTCGATAACCACCCACTCAAACTCTAACAGAACGGACCTATAGCCCAACTAAACAATGACCTAAACCTCAACTACATTATTTATACCTTAATAATCCCAATTCTGTTAAACACCCACAAAACTAAGGTACAATTTGAACTTGACAGAGATATTGGCAATTTCTCAAAGATTTATGTTGGTAAATATGGTAACGTCTAGAAGGGTGGTCCTTGAAGGGGACTCAAAGAATAGTTCAGATATGTTGACATTTCAATTAGAAGAGTACAAAAGTCATTACCATGCATCGATCTTCAAACGTCTATTTGAATTTTTAAGTTTTAATATTTTAAATATAAAGGCTAGTTGTTTATATGTTCAGTTACGCAGTTCAGTATTAGTGAACACATCACTCGAAAATGACATTGTACTTATGGGCCAAACTCGTTGTTACACTCCAATAATGCTTCTGTAATTTGTTATTATGAATGAAATAAATGACATGTTCTTTGGAAAAAAAGAAATCTAACGGTGACCTTACTTTTATAAACCCCAACCTCTTGACTTGTTCAAATGACTTGGATCAAAATTTTGTTAAGAAAGGGAAGAAATTCTCTCAATGGGCCAATTAGAGACTGACCTGATCGTCCAATCTTGCGCACTCCCTCTTTCGTCTGCGGAGGAAAATTTCTCTCTTTCAACCCATTTGCTACAAAATTTAATGGACAAAGTAAATTCTTTTTTGTTGTCCTTAAATATATTTTGGTCAGGGCAGTGGGTTCCTGAAGGAAAATATTGAATGAATTCTAAAAAAAAACAATTATGGATCTTGATTTGTCACATCCTGTAATCTGAGACGGTAATGAAGCGTCGCCGCTTGAATTTCCTTTCTTAAAAGTAATTTGCGGGAAACTCTGAATCCACCACACCATAATACTTCACATTCGAGAAGTAAAAAATATATTGAAAATTTATTATCAAAGTTGTGTACTGGAGGCTGGAGCTCAACAATCATCCCGAAGATATCTCCCTTACATCAAATATCATCATTGTCCTATGGTATTGTTGGAAAGAAAGATGCTTAAAAGTATTTCAGAATAAATCCCCTTTTACGAACACAGTAGTGCAATAATCTATAGAGTTAATATCTCGGCTTAAAAGAAACAAACCCAACACTCTTCCCTCTACTTACTCTATGGTTACAAATACTCCAAATGAATGCTCTTAGTATCAAATTTGATGGCTCTTTTACCAGGGTAACTGAAGACGCTAGTATTGCTTTCATGGTTGATCTTAATTCAGGTACTAACTTTGCCGGAGAATCAAAGCCAACCAGATGTCGGTCCATAGATGAAGGTGAAGCAATGACCCTCCACTTTGTTGTGTTGTGGGCTATTGCTAGAAGACATATGCAAGTCCTTTTTTTGTGGAGATTCGAAGAATGTTATTGGGGCGTTAAGTGGAAAAATAACAAGTGGGTGTTAGGAAAAATAACCTAATTGACTTGTTCAGAAATATGAAGATAAACGATGCGAAAGTAAAAGTAGATACACCAAGATTATTTAACGTGACAAAAAACCCTCCAAGATAGAAGGTAAAAAACCACGGGACCTAGTCCAGAAATCTCCCACTATGATTAAATAATGGGTTACACAATTCTTCCCTAAATCAACAGGGGATTAACCAATTATGTGAAACACTGTTGGATAACAACTCTTTCCTAAACAAATAAAGGATTAACCAATTCATCACCAAACCTATGGTGGATAAACCAAACAAAAAAAGGAGATACAAAGATTTCTTACTACTATTAGGATTTGAACAAATCCTAGATTACCAAAGGTTAAAGAAGATAACCACAAACTAAATTGCTTCACAAGATTAATCATCTTCTTTCTTCAAACCAATATTCTTCTCAATATCTCTTGAAAGAACCGCTTCAGAAATGTCTCTTTCTCTGACCTCTCTTTGTTCTCATCTCTCTGATCTCTATCTCTCTGATCTCTATCTCTCTCTCTAATCTGAGAGGATATCATCTGAAAAGATTCACTGATAACTCTCCCAACTGGGAGGATACTTTCTGACTTGAAAGTATGAACAATTTCATCCCTTTCATTTCCTATTTATAATGACAAATAAGGAGGTTTACCAATAGAAATAGGAATTCCTGTTTAGGCTTGAAAAAATAGAAGTTTCTATTTTTTCCCCAAATAAAGAATAAGAGAAATTCTATTTCAACTAGGATTCCTTTTTATATAAGGAGGGGCTCCAACAATGAGCCCCATCCTCACTGGACTTCCAGTCATCTTTTGAGGACTATTAAGGAACTAAGTTATACTTTTGTTTAGGTACAGTTTAACTATATCAATCGGTCCGCAAATAATAATGCAGACAAACTTACAAAATGGTCTAGCTTGCATAAAGCATTGAGGTCATGGTTTAATGAGCAAGTGTTTTCTAGCTGCAATGAATCTTCTTGTAATTCTAATTTTAAGTAATATATTGCAGATGTTGTTTAAAAAAAATCCCCTAAAACCAGTAAAGACTTCAAAATTTGCATTAAACTCATCACCTATCTAGTAAATTTGCATTAAACTTATCACCTGTCAAGTGTGTCTTTCGTATCATGCTAGATAAAAGTCTAAATGATATCGAAATTTTGGCC
>BEHA01050249.1:842457-901698 GCA_002897215.1 Eschscholzia californica subsp. californica | reverse complement strand
ACTGCCATTTTTTTAATCTGCAAAAAAAATCAGGCAAACATAAAAATCCCCAAAGCAGGGCTAACTACATATTGCACGTTTTTTAACTTTATTTCTGAAATTTAGAAGTAAAATGCACATATTCATCCTAGTTAGACCATAATAAAAGTTTATCGATCTCAAGTGATGTTCGTAGTTATGCGAAATTTGGATTAAGTTTGATCGTTATATTCATCAAACATTTGACTCAACAACTTTACATCAACCCCTTCGCTCTTTCACCCCAATGCCTCTTGATAAGCTCGATCATCCCACATTTGGTAACAAACTATTTTTCTTGTTGAAAGTGGTAACAAACTATTTAGTCAGTTCATGACACGCCAGTTGTTGTCGTGTTATCCATGTTAGTAGGAGTTTTACCGAATACTCCAAAAATCTTGTACCCTTGACATAGAATAAGATGTCTCATATGCTCCAAGATTTAAAATTTTGACAGGATTATCTGATTGTTATCGAGATTTAATCTATTCCTAGTATTTTATATTTTAGTGTCATACATAATTAAGAATACAAATTTTCAGTTTTGTTGCAATGTCATCAGCTCCAAGTCACCATGGCGTACTTGCCATGTTTATATAGATTATTGATTTAATCCCATCTATTCTTTTACCTTCTATTATAAAACTAAATAAAATGGTCCCAACTAATCTCAACTTGAGCATGTTGAACCTCATTCATGCCGTTAAAGTTAACAGAAGCTTAAATTTCTTTTTTATTAACTTGATGAAATAACCATTCAAAAATAAGTATCCATATTTTACTTACATTTAAAGGAAAAATATATGAACTGGAATTTTACATTTCATTTAATATTCTAGAGAGACAAAAGTAGGAACCAAATACTAAACTGATACCACTAAAAAAATAATTTTCCGTCTCCAAATGATTTATTCAAAATTTGATTTTACACTCTAAATATTTTTCAGTTAAACTTCTACTATCTCAAATTAAATTTACAAATACATTCTTGATCGGAGTTATTGTCGGCAAAAATTAAAAAGTTAATGTTGATCCTTTTCAAACTGTGTTTTAATAAGAATTTAAGAAAATTTTCTTGCTCAATTTCATCCACTTCGGGCTTGAATTACCACGATGAATGTAGAGTTTGAATGACAAAGTTCTCTGTCTAATAAGTAAATTAGTGAAAACCAATTCTTGATCTTAAATTAATAAATACTTTTTTGTCCCCAATTTTCATAGGATCCGTTTGTGAAATAAAAATTCATCTCTTCCAAGAACAGATAACTAAAAAAAAAAAAAAAAAAAAAAAGAGAAGAACAGATAACTGTGACGTCTGTTAAAGTTAACGTAGCAGAATATTGGTTGTCGTCGATTAACTCGCTTTCTCTGGCTAATATTTTTGTCCATTCTCTCTCTCTCTCTCTCTCTCTCTCCTCTCGAGTGTCTTTTTTTCAGTTTAAGTGCGTAGTCATCAGGCTTCACTTTCTCTTTCCCCATACTTTCTCTCTCTAAAAACTTACTTGAGCTATCTATTTCTATTCATCGATCATTTCCATCTAGTTCAATTAATGGAATTTTTCATTTCAATCTGAGAATCCAGAACTAATTAGCTCATGTAGAAAAGTTTTCTTCTTATTCTTCAACCGGAGAGGAAGAAGAAAGGGGATTTTTCTGGGTTCGGTTGGTGAGTGATTGATTCTAAATTCTAATTGAGGGTTAGAAAGAGAGAAGGAGATGGAGAGAAAGCAGGGTTTTTTCTCGACTCTTAGAGAAGATGTGGTAAGAGCATTATCACCAGCTAGGTCAAGGACGAAGAGTCCAGCGAGAAGTGCTTCACCAATGTCTGGACTACTTAGACGAAGAAAACAATCAGTGGGTAATTATCATCCTGAGGTCACAAGATCTGGAAGTCTGAGAGTTGTTGGTGAAACACTTACACCATTAATGGAAGGTCCTGATACAGAAGGAAATGAAATTGGGGAATCAAAAAGAGAAGGATGGGGAAATTGGATGAAAGGGCAGATCTCTAAAACTCCTTCAGTTTCTTCTTCTTCTTATAAAAGGTCTGATCTGAGACTTCTACTTGGTGTCATGGGAGCTCCTCTTGCTCCTCTGCATGTTACCACTTTTGATCCTTTCCCTCATTTTAGTATCAAAGACACTTCCATTGTGAGTCTCTCCTCTCTCTATTCTTTCCCTCTCTTTCTCTGTCTAGAATTTCTTACAAGTTTATATCTTTCTCTTTCTTCTCCAAATTCTAGTTTTGATAGAAAATGGGAATCAAAATGATCTAGTATAAGTTTGAGACTTTGCTTTTTAATTTGGTAAAGTTTCATATGGAAATTATAGACCTTGATTATGATACCTTTTTTTTGAAGCTCTGTTCTTAGTAGTAGTAATTTAGTTTAAAAATGGGTTTCTCTGGTCATTAGTTTTCCTGTGTTTCATTGATTTCTCGAGTCAAACATGCAAATTTGGCTTTGGGTTCTGTTAAATTTGTCACTGTTGAATAGTGAATTATTGATTTACACCTTAATTTTTTGGGGTTTTTTTAAGAGAGTATTGAAGAATTCTATTTCGTTTTGAGACTGCTCCACCAGTAATCATGAGTTGTGATTCTTGAAGAATTCATGGATATTCTAAAATTAACTGAAACCCATGTTGATATTCATGGCAGGAAACTTCCTCTGCAAAGTACATACTTCAGCAATACACAGCTGCATCTGGAGGGCAAAAATTACTAGCTTCGATCCGAAATTCATATGCTATGGGTAAGGTGAAAATGTTAGCATCTGAGTTCGAAACGGCCACAAAAGTCATGCGGAACCGGAATGCCTCTAGAGCTGCTGAATCCGGTGGGTTCGTCCTTTGGCAGATGAATCCGGATATGTGGTATGTTGAGCTAGCTGTTGGTGGGAGTAAAGTTCATGCTGGTTGTAATGGCAAGCTTGTTTGGAGACACACTCCTTGGCTAGGTGCTCATGCTGCTAAAGGTCCTGTTAGACCTTTACGTCGAGCACTTCAGGTGAACTTGTTCTTCAATTAAATTTACCGTCTCAGCTTGAATTGGAGATGGTTATTTGGTATCTGAAGGTTAGAATATTCGATTCTTTTCAGGGTCTTGATCCTAGGACAACTGCCAGTATGTTTGTTGATGCAAGATGCATTGGCGAGAAGAAGATAAATGGAGAAGATTGCTTTATCCTCAAGGTCTCTGCCGATCCACAGACATTGAAGGCGAGGAGTGAAGGACCAGCTGAGATCACAAGACACGTCTTATTTGGATACTTCAGCCAGAAAACTGGTCTTCTTCTCCACATGGAAGACTCTCATCTTACTCGAATTCAGTCAAATGGAGGCGACACTGTTTATTGGGAAACCACCATTAATTCCTTTCTTGACGATTACAGACCTGTTGAAGGAATCATGATTGCTCACTCTGGACGTTCTGTAGTGACTCTTTTCAGGTTTGGGGAGATGGCAATGAGCCACACAAAGACAAGAATGGAAGAAGTGTGGACAATTGAGGAGGTTGCTTTCAATGTCCCTGGACTTTCAATGGACTGTTTTATTCCCCCAGCCGATATTAGATGTGGATCAATAAGTGAAACATCTGAGCTTCCACACGCAGATAGAGGAAAAGGCACGAAATCAACAACAGCAACAACAAATCGAGCGAAAGTGGTTGCTCTCGAAAAATCTCATAATGGTAACTTTGATAACATGATGTGGAAGGTAGAACTCTAGAAGATGGTCAAAATCGACACCCGTAAAATTGTTGTTCATAGAGTTAGCTACTTGTAATCCACTAACACAGTAGATGAAGGGTAAAGTAGGAGTTTTTAGCTGATTGATAAGTTTTAGATTTGTTATTCTTTCTGCTGTAAATGGAGCATACTTATTAGCAGGTTATCTCTATACCTAATTGAATCTTTCAAAGCAGAGGGAATTAAAGAGTTGGGAAATGTAAACAACAAAACAGATGTGCTATATCTGATATTGAATGCTTGTAGTTATAGAGATAATAGGTTTTTTTTACTCCCTTTTCTTTTACTTTTGGGACAATGTGAGTGATAGATAGGTTTTGTTGTGGTTCCATCACTGAGGATGATAATGGGGTAGGTCCATTTATTAGGGCTATGGAGTAAAGAAATCCACATCAATGGAGAGTGAGGTAGGGTCCTTGAGATGGTTTATTTTTTTCATCCTTAGATGCATAGAGATGGTACAAGCTTAAAAGCAACCCATCCCTACCATATCTCTCAGACTCTCACTCTCTCTCTCTCAACCCCACCCCATGTGACTTTCTCTCAGTCTCCTTTTTTTTTCCTAGTGTAATTGTATTGTTTCCTCTTTCAATATATGAAATCTGATATTTGCAGTATCCTCTTGCCCTTCCTTTACTCTACCTGGCTCCATTTATTATATGAAAAAAAGATGTCTCCACACAGTGATGGTGTCCCTTTTTTGGTCAAAAGTTATGCATGGAGAAGACATCTTGAGCATGAATTGTTACTTTTTATATATATTTTACATGCTTTACTAGCTCATTACTTTTGAAGGAATATTGTGTCAAATGGGGTCTAGAAAAGATGGTTGAGCAACCATTGTAGACACTAGTTTCTTGTTTTCATACCGAACTCTCTACTATCTCATGGTACTCTTGTCTCTCTATTTGGGCTTTGTGTTACTCAAACATGCATTTGGGCTTTATGTTTTTATTTCTTTGTTTTGGTAGTTATCAGTTTCCTTGTTAAAATAGTTTTTTGGATTTGGCAGTTATCAAAATGATCTCCACACTCATCAGTCACAAGGTTTTTTTTCGTGGAGTTGTAGTACCATGAAAAACTAGGATCTCAAGCTTGATTCGACTATGACTCGAGGTATAGGTACATTCTTTTATCCTTCTTCTCCAACCACGAATCCACTTTCTATAGCCCATCCTTTTGAAATAAGCACCTCCGACACTGTCTAGATTTCTAGTCGTCGTTTATACGTTTTTTTAGTAAACTAGGACACCAGTGACACATAACTAGGCTTAGGTTTTTTTTATGTTTTTTTAGTAAACTAGGAATCCTAAACTAAAAGGAACTGTAGGTTTTAGAGGGTACATGTGCTACAAGAATGGAAGTAGTGTGGACTGTGGACAATTGAGGAGGTTGCTTTCAATGCCCCTGGACTTTCAATGGATTGTTTCCTTCTCCCAGCCGGTATTAGATTAGGATCAATAAGTGAAGCCGTTGAGCTTCCACATGGAGATCAATTGAGGAAAAGGAGCAGCAACGACATATCGACCGAAGTTGTTCTTCAGTCTCTTGTGGAGAATTTGTTTGCTATACTTGCTACATCTTGTACTTCATTCATTGCTAATGACAGACACCTGGAGACCATAGAGATGCTCCGGCCAAAAGAAGTAGAAGCAGTAAGAAAGAGAAAACAGGAAAAGAGACGAAAGAGAAATGGGAAGGCTTCAAAGGGAGCATGAAGAAGCAACTTCAGCTGTAGAAAGAGAAGGTCGCACAGCTCCTCCCATCCCTGTCCTAGAGATAGATCACAAAGATGAAAGACCTTCCTCCGGGTTACCTAATAGTGCAACAACTCACTGAAATTAAACATAAGACAACACAAAAAGAAACTTTACGGCTAGGCAAGCTTACTCCACCCCCTTCATTTTGAAGATTCTGTGATGTAGAGGAATTGGCCGAGAAATACATGGATGAGATCGAAGCGGCTAAATACAAGGGTGACATACTAAAACGGCCAAAATCGAAGCTACGGGTGTCGGAATTGGACGAAATTTTGAGGGATGGTGCGAAATAGCGTTCCAGTCATTCGTTGTCGCTTCACCACAACGGGCCCACTTTGAGGGGCAAATTCCATCGTTTAGGGCCTCAAAACGGACTTTTACTAGTTTTTTTCTATTTTTGGTAATTGTTTTCAGTTTAGGATTTCTACTATTCTAGTATTTTATTATTTAGGAGTTTCCATTGGAGTTTGACCAAGATTAGGAAACCTAAGTCTATATAATGAGGGCTTAGAAGTTGTTTCAGTCATTCATTCAATCAATAAAATTCAGTATTTTATTATTCTTGTTATCAATTTCGGTTCAATAGTCTTTAGACGGAGTTCTAAGGCTTTTTATCAGTTTTTCCGCTGCGTCATTCTGAATGGTGAAAGACCAACGGATTTCAAAATCCCTGTCTTGGAGGTGACTTATGATGGGTCTGCTGACGCAACGGCGTTCATACAAGATTAGGTGATCATCATGAGTCTGACAACCACAGACAAGCCTACCTTGTGCTAAGTGTTCCCTATGGCTCTGATAGGAGCCGGGAGCAACAATGTCCTGGTATTTCTCCCTGACATCAGGAGCTATGACATCTTTGGAAGAGTTGTCTACTGCTTGTTTCGTACAAAATTTTACAGCAACAAGATGTCTTTATTGGGTGTTTCACATGAACTTATTTTAAAAAAAGAGTAATGGAGATGTATTAAGAGATTGGTCTAAAGAATCAAAAATCAAAGTTGAGAAAGTTTCATATAATTAACAAACACTGAAACACCATAAAGAGTTCTTCACATAAAGCTTGATTGTTGAAGGAATTATTTGTGGTCCATTTCATTTTACTAATGGTTCATGGGTGAAATCTACTGAAGATGATCCAGAAACGAATGCGTGGAGCAAGTTAAGTATTACTTGGCTAAGCAATCAAATTACAATAACTTTAGGGAGAGAGAAAAATCAGTTGATAAATTATCATTAGCTTTGAAACTTGATCAATAAAAAACAAACTCACAAATTGAAAAAGCTATAGACAAAGAAATATTAGTAATAATAAAAGGTAATTAGGTTTAAGAAGTTTACCTCAAGTTGCTGGATTAGATTAGTAAAAATGTGGAAATTAAGCGGTCTTCTTTTCTCCCTAATATACTGAAGTGTCATGAAATCGCTAAACGTAATTATGAACTAAGAGAGACAAACTTCCATATGAACCACCCACCGCGAAAAGTTAATATCGCCCCAAATTCTGTAAATGCTTCAGTGCTTAAAGTAATTTTTTAATCAAATTTACAGGTAACTTTCTAATGAGTTTGCTTCCACTTACAACTGTACGAATACTCAATTATAAAAACTAGGGATTTCGTCTCCTTCGCATAATGCGAAAGAAGAAGCTCTTCCCAAATCCTGTTAAGTTTGTGGCCATCCAACTCAAAACCAATTGGCAATGAGTGGAGAGGACCTATACTTTATATTCTTGGTTGCTAGTTACCCATTCTCACATGTGGGACTATTCTCACATCCGAAAAGGGTGCACCATTTTCCCATTTACGGGGGATCCTTTGCAAGATTTCGAAAATTAACATAAAGTTGACTATCTCTTAACAGAGTTGTTAATTAGGAGGTTCGAAATGGCGAGTTGGTCACATCTTGGGGGCTAAAATGGAATGTACCCTTATATAAACCCTCTTAAGTTATACCCTTACTAGATACCCTGGATAATCCTCTTCTCTTCAGTCTTCATTTCTTCTTAAAACTCAGGTAGTAGAGATAAAGTAGAGAGAGAAAGTAGAGAGCAGTAAAATCTTCCTCCCATTTACACAGGTAATCTAAAATGGCATTGTCTTTGGGTTGTTGTTCTTGTTGGTCTACCATTCCCCCATTAGAACCAGCCGGCATTAGGTCATCTTCAACTGTACTACGAGTAGCTTTTCCTTCAGCACCTAAACTTCGCTTGGTTCCTTCAATTAAATGTACTGCTGCTTCATCTTCATCTTCTTCATCAAAGCCAGCAACTAAGCGTGAACCCAGAGGGATTACAAAGCCAAAACCCATTTCTCCTGCTATGCAAGAACTACTTGGAGTTCCTGAAATCCCTCGCACTCAAGCCCTAAAACAGATTTGGGCTTATATTAAGCAGCACAATCTTCAGGTATAAATTCTAAAAATCAAACCCTATTTCTCATCTATTTAGGGTTTCCTTTTCTTATCTGAAATATGTTAATATACTATTATATGTTGCTTGATTTCTGTAACGTTGAATAACTATTCTCCAAATCTAAGATATTTTGAAGATATTGAAGTTTTGGATAAGGTTGGGTAACTGTTTCCTTTGAGAAAAAGGGTACCTGTACCCTCAAGGAAGCATCTTCACCTTATTCTTCTATGAAAAACTTGAAACCCTAACCCTAAGTTATAATATTGTCATGGAGAGTGTTAACTATTTATGTTGTCCATAGATTTGCAGCCAGATTTGTGATTCCATTACTTGTTACTTGTTTTTTGTATTTCTTTGTTTCATTTTATTGATAAAAAACTAGTATTTTGTATATGGGTGAACTGTGACTGTGGTCATTGTGCCAGGATAATTGAAACATATTCTACAGGATATCATTTGGATATTGGTTTTCCATTTTGTGATATTGTATGCTTTCAAGTGTTTAGTTTTGATTATGAAGATGTATCTGTAGCTTTCTATTTTGGTGTTATTCGTGTATTCTTTTGTGGAATGTTACAGAAGTACTAACGTATTTTAGCGTTTGAGTATCCGAGTAAAAATGACATCAGAAATTCTAAACCATGGTCACATCATTTATGTTATCACTAGTTGATTGTATATATGGTATGGTAGATGGTAGATTTTCACAATAATTTGTTATGTTATTTCAAACTATGCTCCAATTCTGTATATTTAAGAGGATTTGGTTCGTCTGTTCATAAGATACAACCACACACTGTGTTTTAGTTTAGATCAGCTTCAACTGGTTCCTTTTATGTGTTTTTAGATCAGCTTACCTCAACACCTTATAAGTTGCAACTTTTCGATATTAAAATATGATACTTGTTAAGTTATACGACATATATGTACGAGAGAAGTCGGGTATCTTCTGTGGCAATGCTTCAATTCAAGAATCTCAATCTCTTCACCACAATCAATGGTTTTTAGTTGTTAGTAGATATGCCATTTTTGGTCGCGCTGTGCACGATTAATCTCTCACCGTTTGCTTTTTGCGATCTAAGATACCCCATGACATTTGTTTTTGTATCCCCGACTTCGATTTTTGATTGGTAATGTGTTCTGTCATGGTATATCGTAAGCAGTTATTATGTTGTTGCCTCTTGATAATGCGATTCTTTTAATCCTTGAAATTTAGTTCTTCAAGTTATGATGTTATAAATGGTTCCTAATAGACAATAAATCTAACCGAGTTCCTTGTACCTATCTCTCTTTCTTCTGTGCAGGATCCAGAAAACAAGAAAATCATAGTGTGTGACGAGAAACTGAAGAAAATCTTTGCAGGGAAAGAACGCGTTGGCTTTCTCGAGATTTCAGGGCTACTCAATCCTCACTTCATCAAGTAATTCCTGGGAGTGAAGATTTTTATGGATGAAGCTAGTTGTACATGAGCTTTTTGTGTCGGTTAATCGTAGTAATAGTAAATTATGACAAATTCCATGACTCCTTCAGGGGGGTTTTTGAACACTAATATTACATTCGTGTGTCAATTTTGCTTCAGGGTTAGATGTTTTGTTAGCGAACTCCATGATCTGAATCTGTTTTGTTGTTATTAGTCGTCTGGTTTGTTCTTGAACTGTTTTTTGTGGAATTTAACTCGCACTAGTTATTGATTTTGTGAAAGTTCTAAATGCAAATATAGTAACCAGCGAGTTGGGCCTGTATTCCGTCTTCTGGACCTGGGCTATTGGTTCTGACTTCTAGCTCCTCGGCTAAACTCCTTGAGCAGTGGTTCCATCTTCTGGATCCTCGGCGAGTGGTTCCGTCTTCTGGATCCTCAGCGAGTTGTTCTGACTTCTAGCCCCTGGCACCCAAGTATAAAAGTATTCTTCCCTGTTATGACTTGGATTTTTGGTCTACTTTTTTATGTGGTAACTCTAGCAATTGAGGAGAGACAAGTAAATTAGTCAGACGAGTTAGACCTGATAGGTCCCTTTGCCAAATTATAACATGACACTGGCGATATTGTCCTATAGCACTAATTACATGTTTAGTATATATCTTCTTTACGAAAAAAAAACAACTATATTTCTGTATGACGCAACCACCCTGCCCTGCTCCACTCTCAGTTCACGCTCTATTCCCAATTTCAAGCACTTTTCCTTCCCTGCCTAACATAGCTCACTAAATATTCATTTCAAGATAGGTCAGCTATCCTTCGGGTATTTACTATTGTTCTGTTCGTAGATTGCTTCAGATTCTTCAAAATTGCTTTGCATCTAACCTATACGACTAGGCGCTCAAAGTGACATATAGAGAAAGGGGGTCACCTCCAAATTCCCCGTGTTTTCACGCTTGTCGACTCTTTTTTGCATTTTGACCAGCGCCTTTCTCGCCCAGGGGAAGTCCAAGGCAATCAGAAAGGGCGCTCGATCAGAAATCGTCGGGCTGCCTTTACAAAAATCAGAATGTTTCCCCACTCGAACCAAACTAATAAAGCAAATCAGTTGTTCACGGGGAAATTTTGTAGGCGCCTCACATTAGTGCTAACGGCGCCTCTTTCCCTTACAAACTTCTCCCCAAATTTGCTGCGCCGCCTTTAACACTTCTAGAGGGCGTTTTTAAAACTTCCCAATTGGAAACTGATTTGCCCTAAACGACCAAATACAGTAGAAAGAGAGCGAGGGGCGAAAAACTTCTTCAATTTCATCATCTTCTTCTTCCCTTTGCTGCCCTAATCAATCAAATTCAAGTGTTCAAGGTACGTTCTTCATCTTCTATAGTTCTACTTCTTCTCTTCACTTGTCTTAATTTATATGTTTTCGTTTTTGCTTCGTATTTTAAAACTAAATATACTCCGTTTTTCTTCTTATTATTGTTTTTCTTCTTCGTTTTTCTTCTTTAGGGTTATGTTTGACTGAACAGTGAACACCGAACAACAGCGAACCCTCACTCCTGCTGGATGCTCCCTGTTTTTCTTCCTATTATTATTCTTTTTGCCTTCTTCTTATATGATTTGATCCTTCTTTTACTGTTTTGATTCTTCAATTAGGAAAAGAATTATAGTAGAGATTATGAATTGGGTTTTTGCTGTTTCAATTCCTGTTTTGATTCAATCTGTTGATTTTGGTTGCAGTTTATTGTGTGAATTAACATTGCAATGACGGACGATGACAAAAATAAATCCAAGGTCCGATCAGATAGGAAGGAAGAGACGAAGAGGGGAGGAGGAAGAGAGAGAGATAAGGATAGAAGCGGTGGAGAGCGACGCAAGGACAAGGTTCGGGATCCTCCTGGTGATTCTCAAAAGAAAGATAGGGAAAGAGAGTCTCGACGCTCAGAAAGAGAGAGAAGTGTCGAAGAAAAACAAAGAGAGAAACATCGAAGTGATAGAGATTCTAAACACAAAGATAGAGAGAAGGATCACCGCACACGAAGTAGTCGGGACGAGGATAGGAACAGGTTGAAGGAGAAGCAGCCTAAAGACCGTGATTCGGAGAGAGATCGTGAAGATAGAGAGAGTGAAAAAGAAAGAGAACGGGCGGATAAGGAGAAGGAGAGAGAAAGGGAAAGAGAGAGAGAAAGGGAAAGAGAGAGGGAAAGAGAAAAAGAGAAGGAACGAGCAAGAGAGCGAGAGGAAAGAGAGAGAATCAGGGAAAAGGAGAAGCGTAGAGAAGCGGAAAGAGATGACGATAGAGATGCTGAAGGTTTGAAGGACCATGACAGAAAGCGGCGAAGGAGAGAAGATGGTAACAGGGAGAGAGAACGCGATCGAGAAAGGGGCAGGTCTGATAGGCACAGGGATGACAATGATGACTCAAAAAGGACCAAGACTGAGGAAGTTGTTGATACCAAAGAAAATAGATCAAGAGAAGAAGATTTGGAGGAAGAACAAAGGAAGCTTGATGAAGAAATGGATAAGAGGAGGAGGAGAGTTCAGGAGTGGCAGGAATTAAAAAGAAAGAAAGAAGAATCCGAAAGAGAAAAACAGGGAGAAGAAACACATGATGAACTCAAGTCTGGTAAGAATTGGACTTTAGATGGAGAGTCTGATGATGAAGAAGGTGGAGACATAATGCTCGAAGATTCTAAGGATGTTACTGCTGCACCCATCAGGTACTATACTTTTTCGTTTTGGATATCTTGATTTTTCTTACCTCTTAGGTTTTTGTCAGTGTATCAACTTCTTTTTGTGGCGTCTTTATTAAAGCTAATTACTTTTCTTCTACTTCCTGTGGTCTGATCTTATAGGTCAGTGGATGTCAAACCTGGCGAGGAAAAAGAAAGTTCTGGGACTGCGACTGCAGGAGGAGATGAAATGATGATCGATTCTAAGGATGAGACTGCTGTACCTGTTACAAAAGGCGGTCAAGATGCAAATGAGGAGGAAATTGACCCGCTGGATGCTTTCATGAATTCTATGGTGTTACCAGAAGTTGAGAAACTAAACAATGGGGATAGTTCTCTGAAGTCTATTGATAAAAAATCTGATATGAAGAATCTGAATCAGAAAGATAGTCTAGTTAATTCTGATCAGACAAGGAAGGTTGGGAAGAAATCGATGGGAAGAATCATTCAGGGTGAGGATTCTGATTCTGATTATAGTGATCTAGGAGATGATGATAATGCTACAGTAGAAGATGAAGACGATGACGAGTTTATAAAAAGGGTGAAGAAGACGAAAGTGGAGAAACTTTCGTTGGTTGACCACTCAAAGATACAATATCCTCCTTTTAGGAAGAATTTCTATATTGAAGTAAAAGAGATATCAAGGATGACAAATGAAGAGGTTGTAGCTTACAGAAAAGAACTTGAATTGAAGTTGCATGGGAAGGACGTACCGAAACCTATCAAGACATGGATCCAAACTGGTTTGACAAGTAAAATTCTGGATACCATAAAAAAACTTGGTTATGAAAAGCCTATGCCAATTCAAGCTCAGGCACTACCTATAATCATGAGTGGCCGAGATTGCATAGGTGTGGCGAAAACAGGGTCAGGTAAAACTTTAGCTTTTGTTTTGCCGATGTTGAGGCATATTAAAGATCAGCCACCAGTGGTTCCTGGAGACGGACCAATTGGGCTTATAATGGCTCCTACTAGAGAACTTGTCCAGCAGATCCACAGTGATATCAGGAGGTTTGCGAGGGTGATGGGTATTAACTCTGTTCCCGTTTACGGAGGCTCTGGTGTTGCACAACAAATCAGTGAACTGAAACGTGGTGCTGAGATTGTGGTGTGTACTCCAGGTAGGATGATAGATATACTTTGTACAAGCAGTGGAAAAATTACAAATCTCCGCAGAGTTACTTATCTAGTTATGGATGAAGCTGATAGAATGTTTGACATGGGTTTCGAACCCCAGATCACTCGCATTGTTCAAAATACAAGACCGGATCGACAGACGGTGCTTTTCTCTGCAACTTTTCCCCGTCAGGTTGAAATACTGGCACGTAAAGTACTGACTAAGCCTGTCGAGATACAAATTGGAGGGAGAAGTGTTGTTAATAAGGATATAAGCCAGTTGGTTGAGATGAGACCAGAGAACGAAAGGTTCTTAAGGTTGTTAGAGCTGCTCGGAGAATGGTACGAGAAAGGAAAGATTTTGATTTTTGTTCACTCTCAGGATAAGTGTGATTCTTTATTTAAGGACTTGCTGAAGCTCGGTTACCCTTGCCTCTCACTTCATGGAGCAAAGGATCAGACAGACCGTGAGTCCACCATTTCCGATTTCAAGAGCAATGTCTGTAATCTATTGGTAGCGACCAGTATCGCTGCTAGGGGATTAGATGTGAAGGAGCTTGAATTAGTGATCAACTATGATGTCCCCAATCACTATGAAGACTATGTCCACCGTGTTGGTAGGACAGGTCGAGCAGGTCGTAAAGGCTGTGCAATCACATTCATCTCGGAGGAAGATGAAAGATACGCTCCAGATCTTGTGAAGGCCTTGGAATTATCTGAGCAAGCTGTTCCGGAAGATCTGAAGGCACTTGCTGATGGATTCGCGGTGAAAGTGAATCAGGGAGTCGAACGTGCCCATGGGACTGGTTATGGTGGAAGTGGTTTTAAGTTCAATGAAGAGGAAGATGAAGTGAGAAATGCTGCAAAGAAAGCCCAAGCAAGAGAATATGGGTTTGAGGAAGACAAATCAGATTCAGATTCAGAGGACGAAGGGATACGCAAAGCAGGGGGAACTGATCTCTCACAGCAAGCGGCCCTTGCACATGCTGCTGCCCTAGCAGCCGCATCCAAGGCTTCAGTGACTGCTCCTGTTGTATCAGCACCAGGCCAGTTTCTACCAAATGGGGGGATGCCATCTGTGGCTCTCCCAGGTGTCTTGGGTGGTATACCCTTGATGCCGGGTACAGCTGCAGTACTGCCGGGGGCTACCCTCCCAGTCGCTCCCAATGATGGGGCAGCTCGGGCTGCAGCACTGGCAGCTGCTATTAACTTGCAGCACAACCTAGCAAAGATACAAGCTGATGCCATGCCAGAACACTACGAAGCAGAGTTTGAGATTAACGATTTCCCTCAGAATGCTCGTTGGAAGGTGACCCACAAGGAAACATTAGGTCCCATCTCTGAGTGGACTGGAGCTGCAATTACTACAAGGGGGCAATATTATCCACCAGGAAAGATTGCAGGGCCTGGAGAGAGGAAGCTGTACCTGTTCATTGAGGGACCAACAGAATCATCAGTGAAGAAAGCAAAAACAGAGGTGAAACGTGTTCTGGAGGACATCACGAAGCAGGCTTTGTCACTCCCTGGTGCGTCCCAACCAGGGAAGTACTCTGTTCTATGAGTTGGGAGCAGAAAATGGTTGAAAGAGATTCACGATAATTCTTTAGGGAGGTTCACGTAAGTACCCTGTTTAATATTTGGCACATTATATAGTTTGTAAAGATCGAAGTACAACCAATGAGTATCTCTAATTCTTTTTTTTTTCGATGAAAAATGAGTATCTCTAGTTTGGTAACCTAGGTACAGTAGTAACTAATAATTATTTAAAGTTCAATCTAATGACCATCTGATGTCTAAAACTCATCTTGATTAATGAAAGAGGTAAGGGTTATTGTAGGAACCTTAAGTACGGTCTGGCAGGACAGAATGCTTCTTATTTTAAGAAAGTGGATTGGATTGGAGGAATGACAACCTTATGAGATTTAGAGAAGGAACTGTTATACTGGTAGGTTGTGGCTGAAGCATGAAAGTGGTTGGTTCAGTTGCATGACTGCTTTTTGTTCTCATCCGTAACTAATTAGTACTCGTGCTAATTAAGTTGTTTTATTCTAAACAGGACAATAACATTGACAAAACTCATGGTACAAGTATCTTTCTATCTCCTCTCTTTGACAGTTACGTTGAACTTTTGGAGATATTTTTAAATGCTAGAACGTATAGCTGACGACTATTACTAGATTTTTTTTCAACTCATTGGTGCCTCTTTCTTGTTGCCTTTATTATGGTGGTGAAATTTGTTTTCTATTCTATCTCGGTTTACCTTCCTGTTTTATGTGTTAAGGAACTTGTATTAATCATAAATTCTGTAGGCTTTGTAACTGCACCACTGAAATTTACTATGGTAACCTGCAGGTCATGAAGAAAGTTAAGGACAGGCCCTTTTCCTGTTGTATAGGGATTCTACTTTAATTTGAGGGGCTATATTCGCAACATTGTAACGTCATAGCTTTCTTGTCTTGCCAATTTGGTCTCTTGGTTATTGTCTACCTTACATATATCTTCCCGTATATTAATATTGTTGTTCTTCCTCTTATGCGAAAAACAGGATGATGTTAAAGCCCAGAGTTCTTCTATTCTAATTATTACATCTATCCTCGCCCAATAGGTTACCTTGAAACCTTATAAGTTGCAAGCTTTCAATATTATTGATACTTGTTATTGTATAAGGCCTATATGTGCGAAATAAGTCGAGTATCTTTGCTAGCAATGCTTCCATTCAAGAAACTCAATCTCTTCACCACAATCAATATGTGTTGTTGCTAGTGGATAATCCATTTTTTGGTTGCACCGTGCCCGATTTATCTCTCCCCTTTTGCTCTTTGTGATCTAAGATGACCCATGACATTAGTTTATATCTCTGAATTCAATTTTTGATTTACATTAGTTCTTAGAGTCATTGATTTTTATTTACATTAGCTTTTACAGAATAAATCTAACCGATTTCCTTGTACCTATTTCTCTTTCTTATTTGTGTAGGATCCAGAAAACAAGAAAGCCATAGTGTGTGACGAGGAACTGAAGAAAATCTTTGCAGGGAAAGAACATGTTGGTTTCTCGAGATTTCAGGGCTACTCAATCCTCACTTCATCAAGTAATTCCTGCGAGTGAAGATATTTATGGATGAAGCTAGTTGTACATGAGCTTTTTGTGTCGGTTAATTGTAGTAACAGTAAATCATGACAAATTCCATGACTCCTTGGGGGGTTTTTAAACACTACTATTACATTCTTGTGTCAATTTTGCTTCCTGGTTAGACGTTTTGTCCGCAAACTCGATGATCTGAATCTGCTTTATTAGTCATCTGGTTTGTTCTTGACACTGTTTTTTGTGTAATTTAACTCTGAACTAGTTATTGATTTGTGAAAGTTCTGAATGCAAATGTAGGACCAACGAATTGGTGCGGTGGTTCCGTCTTCTGGATCCTCGGCGGGTGGTTCTGACTTCTAGCTCCTCGGCTAAACTCCTTAATATAGATGGAGAGGTCAGAGTTGAATGTACTCCCCTGGCACCAAGTATAAAAGTAATCTTCCCTGTTAGACTTTAGATTTTTGGTCTCTACTTTTTATGTATTAACTCTAGCAATATTTCCTACACCTAGAGTCTGGGATCAATGAGAGATGGAGGTGGTTTTTTTTTTCTCGCATTATCTGACATTCTGACTCAAATGAACTTAAATGATACTAGTGTTTTTTCTTCTCATTATCTGATCAAATGAACCCGAATAATAGTGTTAGTGTTTTTTCTTCTCGTTATCTGATCAAATGAACCCGAATAATAGTGTTAGTGTTTTTTCTTCTCGTTATCTGACTCAAGTAAATCCAAAAATATCTATTTAGACGAGTTAGATAAAAAGAAACTCTCTGAAAGCAGACTTGAGTATATTCAGATCTTGAGTCTGATTTCAGATCTGACTTGAAAACAAGACGAACACTATTTTGTTTTTGTTGAGAGAAGATAAACACTACTTAAGTTGTATAGAGTCTACTTGTGAGTTTCTAGCTGAGAACTTTTGACTTTGCAAAGACTTCTGACTCTCTTGAGACTTGAGAACAAAATCTCTACGGCTTTGTCGATTCTTGTTATTTCTTTGAAATTTTTTATTGAGTAGAGACTTCGAAATTTTATTTGAATTTAAATAGTTTCAAGGAAAATATAACTTGATGAATAAATGAAATTTTGGTTTCTTAGTCTATCTCATTTTTCTTTTCTCTAATCTTTTAGTTTTCAAAATACATTATCAACACGATTTGCTCTATTACATTGTGGTCTTGGGAGAGTATGTTGTGAATGATCTCACGTCAATGGTGAGATGTAGTGTAGTGCTCCTCTTAAGAAGTTGAATATCTTTCCCTGGTGAGGTCTTTTAAGAGGGTGAAATCCAGAAGTGTCAAAACGAACAACATCACTAGTAGCAGAGAAGGCTAGTCCGCACCCTCCCATAACAGCTACGACATAGTAAATATTATACTTGCTTTACTCAAAATTATCAAGATTCTAAAAGCATGTGAAGACTAAAAATAGGTTAGACACTAAAATTCTCAACCTTTATTCTGATCAATATAAGGTAAGAGGAAAGCAAAAAATCACAGTGCCCCTAGTAAAGAAGATAACATCCATGTGATGAAGTTCAAAATCTTATTCAAATCTCAGAACTGAACAAGGAACAAATGAAACACAAACACATGTCAACACATGAACTGCATCACACATGATCATCATCAAACCCTAAAAATCACTTGGAAGAATTTTCAAAAGTAAATCACTAGCTTTAGTTAGGTTGATAACCATTACTCTAAGTTACCTTTTAGTAATAGATAATTCTTCATCTGATATTGAAGGTTTTAATAATGGCAACCACATTTTAATAATGGTAGCCGCATTTTCTTGAGACCACCCCACAAGACTAGTAGTGTAAATCTTGTTTCTTGCAAAAGCATGAAGATGCTTCTTTTGGTCATATTTTATTTTGATTATCAGTACATTTTTGGCTGGAAAAATTGGGGACCACGGTCAGTTTTGTTCTTTTTCGACAATTTCCGACATAAATATGCAGTCCCACCATCACCACTACTACTTCTTTTTTGGCTATTTGTTCGTTTTGTATGTTAGTTTTTCATCTTAAAGTGTAAAATCATAATTACTCGTTCTTTCGGTTGTTGTATGGTACTCGTGGGTCTTTCTCACCTCAAAGTCTATTTCTAGTGGTGAAGTTTTCTTCCACACTTGTAAACTGAGCACAAACTTCTCACACGCCTGGCTCTTGAGATGATCTTTCTTTTCCATTGCGTGTTTTGACGTAGTTTGAAAAATTACCTGAGCTCCGAATCTTATCTTATCTCACCACATAAACTAGATTAAGAGAAAGATGCCATGTGTGGACCATATTCTAATTTCAAATAGAGAGATGCTAAAATCACAAAAGATTTTGACAAAAAAAAGTTCCCAGCTGATGTGGCGGTTGTGATTGTCATCTCTCAACGGCCTAGATTTGGTCAAAGTTTGAAACCACACCCGTCACATCAGCTGGGAACCTTTTTTTGTCAAAATCTTTTGTAACTTTATCATTTTCCTTTCAAATATTTTTCTCCTAAAAGCACTTTCAAAACTCAAAAGGAAATCAAGATGAGAATGAAACTAAACCATGAAACAAAGTCATTATTTTAGGTATAAAGATATAACTTCTTTGATATCTTTTTTTTTTGTTGAACCAACTTCTTTGATATCTTAACCAACTTTAGAATTTTAATACCTACCAAATTTCATTAGGTGGAAATTATCTAATGGTAGTTAAAGTTGTGATGATTTTTGGGTTATCTCTACTCAAATAAAAAAGAATTTTGACAGAAAAAACACATCAACCCTATTACAACATGGTGTTAGTTTTCGATACAGAGTTGTATGCTCTTAGATTAATTTGAGATAAATCTATGTCTAACAATTACCAAAGAAATTGAAACTTTAATGCTTTCAGAAAGTAGTGATAGCCACCGAACAATGTTGTGCCAAGATGTCCCGAGTTAAACACGACTTCTGGCACGACAATAGGCCGCTGTGTCCACGTCGAGGGGTTTAAATCTGGCAAAGGCACCAGGGGATGACCAATTGACCACCCTGGACCAGGGCAAAGGTCCTAGAGGATGCATCTCTCCACTCTCTCTCTCTCTCTCTGTCTCTCACTCAAACACAAAGATCCCCCCTATATGAAGCAGAAGCTTAGTCAGACCCCTATTGTTTGGCTTAGGGCAACATTAACAAATGTTCCGAAGTACAAATCTGTGTCAGAATCATTCATACCCTTTGCTGAACTGAAAGCTCATCAGTTAGCTTTCTCATGAAAAGGGGTATATCAACAAATTATAATCATATTTACCATCTCATGCGCGGCTAGGTATTCTAACTCCATCCCTTATTCCTTTCAAAACTCAACCCCCAAATTTGTCTTTTTCCAATTTTTTCTTACTTGTTAAACACCTTACACTCAATATTCCTCATCGAAATTGCAATATGTTCTTTTTGGACAATCAATATGTTTCTTAATTTCCTAAATTTCACTTATATGTGGTCTTTATTTTTCTTAAATTCAATTTATCTGATTAGTTTCAACCTGAATCAACTGGACCTACAATCAACCTAATCCTGTTATCGAGGAACGACACATCATGAGTCAAATCAAATATATGTAAAAACAAATATTTTAAAATCTGATCTAAGTCAATTCAAACATCGAATCAAATTTCTGATCTGATTTAAAAAACAAAACTACCATAGTCTCTGGTTTGTTAATCCGAGACTAATGTGGTATTATCACATAGACACATAATTTTTTGTCAGTTTTTTTGGAAAATATTAGTAAATTAAACTTAGACAAAATGAAAAAAACTCACGTATTGGTAGGTTGGCAACATGTGTTGTTGTCCACAATCTTGAGTGGTGTTTGGTTTTAGATGATGAGATTATTGGTCGTCAATCAATATATCTAAGTCATTTCAAAAGTAAAGATGAGTATGAGTGACACTCTCAACCATTTTAGCCGTTGACCTTAGAATATATATTCATATATCTGAAATTGAATTGTTTTCTTCTTCAAAAAAAAAAAAAGAAATTGAATTGTTTTTCTTTTTATATGGGTTCCGAGAGTCATTACATTTTTTACTTAACGTTGATACATCATGAATACAATAATACAAAAATACATCAATTTATTCCTACCTTAATTTAGGTTATTTAAATAACTTCAATAATCTAAGTTCAATAAATCATGAGTTTTCATTCCATTGAGAATGGAACATGAGATATTCGGGTATGGGACAGGGTGAACAACCACTACACCAAGAGGTGTTTGACTTAAATCATTTATATTGAGTTAATCAAAGTGGGCAAATGGCTTGAGCAAAAATATAAATCATCTGATTAATAAGTATATGAAAGTTCCGAAACCTAAGATACCTCCAAAGCCTTGATTTGTACCCTGCATCCATATTGGTCATGGCCAGCACCAACAAGAACCCTAAAATCCTCATGGATCAAACATGTGCAAATCCTAGTTGTTTCTTCTGCATCATGAAAGAACAAGACCCATCTCTCAGAAAATCAGGTTTAATGAAATGCTTCAAAGAAATGCATCGTAGAGATGACCAAGAACATGTTCTTGTTCTTAGTACTCTTTGGAACATAGCCATGACTCAACCTAATGATCCAGAATTTCCTTCTCTTGGCATTTTTGAGTGCATGTGTAGTTTGATTTATAAAGGTCTAAACGATCGAGATTGGCTATTTAGAGATCAAAACATCTACATCCCTTACTATGCTGCTCATGTCATTGGTTCATATACTATGAACAAGATTGAGCTTGCCGAAAAGGCTGTAAAATCCGGTGTAATTCCACCATTAATGGAGCTTCTAAGAGGAAAGATAAGTTGGGTTGAACAAAGAGTTGCAGTTCGAGCCTTGGGTCATCTTGCTAGTTACAAAACTACGTTCATCGACATAGTAGAATATGAAGAAGAGCTCATTGAGTTATCCATGACTCTAGCTTCGACGTGTCTGGATGTGGTGTACGTTAAGTTTGTTGCGGTGAAGGATAAGAAGAAAAGAGTAAGGTACCATTGTGATTTACTTACTAGAGGGGTTGGTGGGTTGGAGATGGAAAATAGAAAAGCTGAGGAATGGGCTAGCCAACTTCAATGTTGGTCCATTTATATCTTAAACTGTTTTGCTTGGAAACAAAGATCTGTCAAATTGATTTGCAAAATAGGGTTTTTGAAAAATTTAAGTGAGATGTGGGGTGGATTATTTAATCATAAATCACCTCTAGGTATTGGACTTATTAGAATTTTATGTTATAGTAAAGAAGGTAGAAAAAGTGTTGCAAATTCTAAACATGTTCTAGAAAAAATTTGTAACCTGTCTAGATCTTCAGATGATTGGCAATATATTGGAATTGATTGTCTTTTGCTTCTTCTCAAAGATTTAGATACAAGATTCAAAGTAATGGAGGTTGTTGTTTTGGTTTTAGTTGATTTGGTTGAACTTGAAACCCTAGGTGGAAGAAAGAAAGTAGGAGATACCATTACAAGTGTTCTCTTAATGGGTTACAAACAAACCAAATCAAGATTCAAGAACAACAAAGTTCTTGAAAAAGCAATGGAAGAATTACTGGATTTAAAAGTAGAGAGAAGGAAGAGAGAGAGTGAAATCTCTCAAGAAGAGTTAGAAGAGAGAAGGGTAATTGCAGGTTTGATGAAACAAGAAGGAAATGAGAGATTTAAGGAAGGTGATATTGAAGAAGCCATTGTTAAGTACACAAAAGGTTTGAATTTATGTCCATTAAAGATGAGAAAAGAAAGAATGATTCTTTATAGTAATAGAGCTCAATGTCATTTACTATTAAGAGATCATGAATTGGCTATTAGTGATTCGACTCGAGCTTTATGTTTATCGAAACCTGCGAATTCTCATAACAAGAGTTTGTGGAGAAGATCACAAGCTTATGACATGAAAGGGTTAGCTAAAGAAAGCTTAATGGATTGTGTTATGTTTGTTAATGGCTTCATTTGTTCTACTTCTTCGTCGAATAAGTTGAATAAGGAGATGATTAATACGCGTATTAAGGTTCCATATTACGCGTCTCATATGATCAATAAACAAATGAGTGTTACATGGATTTTTGCTGTCTCTAAAGCTAAGTTTTCAATCAAATTACATGAAAGTAATGGAGAAGAAGAAATAGAATGTTATGATGATTGTGATTGTCAAAGCTATGACCATGAGGATGATGAGTTGATGATGATAATGAAGCAGACTAATAACATTTCCATGGCTGGTAAGTTCCTTGTGATTTTTTTTCAGATTTACATAAAATTCGTAGTTCATTCCAAATGTAGAATGTAATGCATAGAAATATTTTACAATCACAAAGCCATAGCATAACTCGATGTATGAATTGACCCGTCTATTGCATTCGAACTAGCTTGTTTAAATAATTCCGACAGGGGTACACCACCGTACCACCCACACTACCGCCTTGGCAATATCGTGGGTGTGAAAATACGATATTGCCCCTTGTCCTATTATCCACGTAAAACAGGCGTACTAATTGGGTGTACTCCAACCATTTTTGTTGTTTGAATACCATTAGGTATGAAGAAATAATGTATTGCAAGACATATTTATTGTTAGTAATATCAATTAATGATTATTGTATTTAATTAGGTCTTTCTACCATTGAAGAAGAAGAAAAGGATAAGTTAACGGTGAATGTTGAAAGGAGGAGAAAGCTCCGAAGAAGTACAAGAACGAAGATAAGAATCCTCTCGAGTTTCCGCCCAGAGACTAAGAACGGTCAAATGGCGTATATCAATTAAAAATATTCGATGTGTATCTCTTCATTACTACTTATTTCTAAGTTATATTGTAGGAGCTCAAGGTTAATGAAGAACTATTGAATTAGACTGGAGTGTAAGATTTGTCATAATTTCCTACTTCCATATGGTTGAGATTTGAAGGTATTGCCAAACAGAATTATGACATATTTACCATTATAACAAGAAAACAATAATATAATGGTAAAATCTAAATTGAGATAAAAAAAATATTATAATTATATTAGCATTAACACTTCAATAAACAGAAAGAATCAATGAGAGAAAATGGTAACTATAGTATATTCTCAGCTCGGCGAGTCTTTTCTTCCGTGATGAACTACACCAGTCTTGCATTTTTTTTTGTGGACCGAGGAGAATGCGGGGCTCAACGGGAAGCGGATTGTACCATGAGAGAAGCAAGGAGGTCAACCTGTTTCAAATATATAAATATATAACATAAATTCTGGCAATGCAATGTAGTTTGACCTTCGTATCAATCCGAATGAATCAACCTTTCTGCAAATGTAAATCTTTGCCTGCTAGGCAAGGGGATACCAAGTTACAATTTGTGTGTTGGTACGACATGTATTTCTATTACTATGAAATTTCTAATGAATTAGTTAATGATGGGGTTTAGGAATTAGAGTTTACCTCCATAGGAAGATTACACCATAGAAGAAGCCCCATAGAAGAACAAAAGAAACATAGTAGGAAGATTACGCCATAGAAGAAGCATAAATGTCGGATTAAGGAGATAATGGGGAGCCATTTATTAAATAAGTAGGTGTATAATATTGGGCATGATCACAAGTGGGATAAAGAAGGACCACAATACCACTTAAGGCTAATTTGCCTTTCATATGGTTATGGCATTTAGCTATTTTAATACTAATCTCATCTTAATTAATAGTAGAAAATTTATAATAAGTACATTCCATTAATTCATAACTTGACCCTCCATTTCCCCACATCATCTTCATTGTTCTTATATTATTTTCTGCATTTTTTTTTCTATTATTTTGTTTGGTTATTGCCTCCATTACTACGTGAAGAGAAATTTTAAATGCAATGTTTGTTTCAGTTTCGTCAGTGTGAGAATAGTCCCACATGGGAGAATTGGTAACTAGCAACCAAGAATATAAAGTATAGGTCCTCTCCACTCATTGCCAATTGGTTTTGAGTTAGATGGCCACAAACTTAACATGGTATCAGAGCTAGGCCCAAACTTAACAGTCAGGTTGATGTTCGTGCTGATACAGTTAAATGTACCTATGAAATATTTAGGGGGCTTTTTCGCGCAATAGAACAACTAATTTAGTATCTAAAGGTATCTTAAACGTTAGGGTCAACTCTAATTCTGATAAGTAGAGTTCTCTTTCTTCACTATTATGAAAGGTTTGACATTTTTGTAATCAATAGAAGGATTTAGAATTTTGTATATTTTCATACCTTTTGAGCCCATCTAATGACTTAGTAGTTGAGTAGATTTGACATTTTTTGTAATCTTAATATACTACTATTTTGCTCATAAGAAAGAGTCATTCTCAATAGAGTGTCTTATTGGCTACTACTAACCTAATAAGAAACTAAGAAAGAGTAAAACAAAGTAAAAAAAAATTCTGATATGTTGCTTCATTTGTTTAGCATTTTTTGTCTCTCTCAAACCCTCAAGTAGACTTATATTGAATCACTTGAGACTTGACTTTGTTGTCCAAATACAAAATTCAGCTGTCTTTTCAAGATGTGGGATGTCCAGGGAAATTCTTTTTTCTTTTTCTACAGAGTATTTTTTTTTCTTTCTAATACAGTAAGATTCGAATTCTGATATCTGAACATACATGTCCCCGAACAAAATGGGTTTCACCACAAAATTGTATTGAACTTGTTATTTGGAAATGGTATGATTCGATATAGATAACATTTGTACTCTTCTGTAATAATTTCCTCGCAGCTATGCTTGCATTGTCTTAATTGTTGACCTCAATGCCTTGGACTTAGTCAGTTAGATTAGTTTTTATTCAAGTAGGATTATAATGGCCAACCGTCACAGAGTTGACAATAACAAACAGAACTGTCTTACCAATTCTTTCTTTCTCATAGTTTTTAAGTTCAAGAAGTTTTCTTATACACTATTATCTCAACTTACATATTTTGAGTTTTTTTTCTTGTCAAATTGGAGGATAAAGAGGGAGATGTTAACTTTGATTCACATTTTCATTCTTACAAAATGAAGATGATTAATGGGTACTTTTAATTTCTAAACAAGACCAATTAGTGATGGTGAGATAAGTGAGTAGCTTACTTGAGGTTTCCATGCTTCTTGTGTTTTACGCGTATCATCTGTTTGGTATTTGGGCTGTTTGAAAATCAATGGCTCGAAAATTTCATATTGTATGGTTGGTTGTCCTGTTGCAGTTTTGGGTTGCTCCACTATTGACCAACTCGGATGATGGTGAGTTTCGCGTTGAGGTTCATTAATTTTGTTAGTTATCTTTTGATGTGTGTATATATTGTTCTTGTGCGAATTACGGGTAATTAAAAAAAAAAATCGACATTCTTTCATTTTTTTCTGGAAGTTAATCCATTTCATATGTTCTTGAAAGTACAAAGACTCTAGTGTTCCTCCAAGGAACTGCTTTTCTAATCTTAATCACTAATCAGGGTTCCTTTAGACCAATTTGCAGTAATATCGGGTTTCCCGTAAATGGATGCTTGGGATATATTTCATCTCCTAGTAATATCTGTTCTGTTTTTTGATACAGCTGCGGTTTTACAATCCTTGAAGAGTCAGTGGCAGAATCCCCCACCCAATTGGGTGGGATCAGATCCATGTCTAAGCCGTTGGTTAGGAATCACCTGTAGTGGTTCACGCGTAATAACCATGTACGTTTGGAATTAGTTCCTTTACTTTTTTTGCCCTTCTAGTTTTCGACATCTCCGATTTCTTGACACTTAACTAATTTCATTTCAGAGAATTATCAACAATGGGACTAGTAGGTGAGCTTTCTGGGGACATTGGGTCCTTGTCCGAGTTACAGGCTTTGTAAGTCTTGATTTTTTTTCTTTGCCGATTTCTTCTTACATGAATATATAACTGTGAATTAGACATTGCTGAATGGAGAAAACCGATATGAGAAAAACAATAACAACTGACAAGACATCTTTATGCTCACGATTCCATGTCATGTTTAATTCATCAGTTCACCTGTGCAGGGATCTGTCTTACAACAGGGGTCTGACTGGTCCCCTTCCATCATCAATTGGAAATCTGAAGAATCTGTCATACTTGTGAGATTATGGCTGGCTAATGTAATGGTGCTTAAATTTGTTTCGGTTAATTTTATCTGAAGATAATCTTGTTCAAATCTCAGGGTTGTCGCTGGTTGTAGTTTCTCTGGTCCTATCCCGGAATCAATAGGCTCTCTACAGACCCTAACATTTCTGTAAGATGTTTACTTCGGAACCAATATTTTCTTTCAGTTTTAGTTGTTAACAAACATGTCCTTTAATCATGAAACGTATGTTTCCCAATTCAAAGTCGTGAACCAAGTATCCTTCTTTGTCGCTTCCTGCAGATCTCTCACTGCCAATCGCTTTAGTGGAAATATACCTCCTTCCCTCGGTAAACTGCGTAATCTGTATTGGTTTGATATTACTGACAATAAGCTTAATGGCCCAATTCCAGTCTCAGATGGGGATACTCCCGGCCTCGATCTTCTAACCAATACGAAGCATTTGTATGCCCTTACGTCCTATCTGTTTATTTATCATCGTAGTTCATTGCATTTATTATATTTCTTCATTATACACGTTCTAATCTGATACTATATGAACAGTCATTTCAGCAAGAACCAGCTTTCTGGCACCATCCCACCTAAACTTTTCAGCTCAAAAATGGCTATATTGCATCTGTAAGTTAACCAAACTCCTAGTTAAATTACTTAAAATGAAATCTAACCTACCTCCACATTCAAGCATGTGATTGTTACTGCTATTTATATAGCGTTAAACTGTGAATCTGAGATATGAACAGGCTTTTTGATGGAAACAAATTCACTGGGAGCATCCCTTCAACATTAGGATTGGTGACTACTCTGGAGGTTATGTGAGTATATTCACCATCTTGATAAGTTTATTAATATCCCTTTTTCCTGTTTGAAGTATCTAATGCTGATTATCTCGTGTGATGGAAATAGACGTCTTGACCGGAATTCCTTAAGCGGGTCCGTCCCTTCAAATCTCAACAATCTTACTAGCATAAGTCAGTTGTAAGCACATAAAATTCGCAATTCAATTTTTTAAGTTTGTTTTCGGTTAAAAGAGTAGTTTTGCTTATTAAGTTGTAGTATGACATGAGATACTTGGTTTTCCATTTTCAGGTTTTTGTCTGGCAATTCTTTGACGGGCTCTTTCCCAAATCTAACTGGAATGAATGCTCTCAATACCGTGTAAGTGAATGCGGGTTTTTTTGTCTGAACAATCAAGATATGTTACCATTTGGGAGGAAAGAAGGCCTTCAAGCAGAGAATTCTACATATTCTTTTTTGTGTATTCACCAAATAACGCTATTGGTCATTGATAATCCAACTTGATTTGCATATTGTAGGGACTTGAGCAATAATAGCTTTGATGCATCAAATTCCCCTCCATGGTTCTCAGTGTCGCAGTCGTTGACCACATTGTCTCTCTCTCTCTCTCTCTCTCTCTCTCTCTCTCTCTCTCTCTCTCTCTCCCTCTCTCTCTTTTAAACACTAAAACTTACAAAATCTTATCCCTGCAGGGTAATGGATAACACAAACCTTCAAGGACAAGTACCTCCTGCTCTGTTTACACTACCTCAGTTACAGACTGTGTGAGTACCTGCTAATTCTCTTGTCATGCTTGAATGAACTCTGGTATAGATATCATTGACGCGGGGTGCATTGCGCTTTACACCCACATTTCTTAAGGGACATCTTTCATACCTATGCTATAGCTTACAAACCTGTCATACGTATTCGAGTAGGCCTTTTGGGTAGGCCTGCTGCGTAGACGGTTAACATGAGGAAGATTTGGGTAATCTGGAGCAGCGTCCATGCCCTTTTAGGACTTAGCTGAGGGCGCTTGAGTGTTCCCTAAATCAGGGAGAATGATGACTGGTGTTAGAACGGGTATTACTTCAACATATTCTTTTTATCTTTATATTTCTCAAGCTGATGTTCTGTAAATATGTGCTGGTAGGATTCTACGAAACAACAAACTTAATGGCACCTTGGATGTTGGTAACAACTTCAGTGGTCAGCTGATCGATATGCAGAATAATTCCATTTCGGTGGTTATGGATAGAGGAAATTACCATTATGAGTTAATGTAAGGCACTATCTTTTCTTTCTCTAACCTTCCTATATCCATAACACATAACAGAGATAGACATCAAGATATTCTATCCCGTAATAAGAGAAACTCGAACGGTTCAATATATTCCGTCAATGCTTTTCATGGTTCACACAACTAGTTTGTACGTTTTATCAATCGCCTTGTCCATTTCTTTTTCTGAAATTAGTTGCATATGATCTTGCAGACTTCTTGGAAATGATGTATGTAAAGACAATCCCACGGCCAAATATTGTCCGCGTTTAGAACAATCACCTCCGCCGCCATCTGTTACTAGCACAAGCAATTGTGATCTCATAACTTGTCCTGATGACCAAAAGACCAGCCCCAATTGTAAATGTTCATACCCATATATGGGTACCTTTTATGTTAGAACTATCTCCTTCTCAAACTTAGCAAATGCCTCGAACTTCATTGCTCTTCAAGTAGCACTTATGCAAACTTTTCAGTCAAAAGAACTTCCTGTGGATTCAGTCTCTCTTAGTACTCCCAAATTAAATGAAGATAAATATCTCGAAGTGGGTATATTTGTCTTCCCATCCAACAAACTACGTTTTAGTCGAGAAGACGTTCTGAAAATGGGGTATCTGATCAGTAACCAAATCTTTAAGTTCCCAAAGGGTTATGGGCCTTCATATTTCATTGCAGTAAACTATGGAAATTTTGAAGGTAATTAGAAATCTTATTTGAAACTTATGCCATTGATTTTGCAAATTTTGTCATGGCTCATAGTGATGGCTATCATTGTGTATTGATCCACTCAGATTCATCTGGCCAATCAAAGAAGAAAGCGAGTATCGGGATTATTATTGGAGCTGTAGCAGGTGGACTTTTACTTATCCTAGTTCTGGTTGGTGTAGTTATTTACGCCAAGAAAAGATCCAAACCCGTTAAAAAGCAGGAGACTCCATTTGGTAATACAGGATTGAAATTACGTAAATCCTTCCTTTTAATAATATTGAATTCTACATTCCTTTTTTCGATTTTCAATCTAGATTTTTATTTTAAGTATTTTGTCACTCCAATGCAGTATCTTGGGATCCCACCAGCCGCAGTGGTAGCACCCCTCAGATCAAAGGACCGAAATGCTTCTCTTTCGATGAACTTCGTAAAGGCACAAACAACTTCTCAGAGGCCAATGGCATCGGTTATGGAGGTTATGGCAAGGCAAGCTTATACATTTTATGCTAATACTTCATTATCAGTTTGTTCGACTTGAGAATAGCTTTCTAGGAAATGTTGTTAAATCATTACCCATATCGTTGATTTGGATTTCTATCAGAATATTTCTTAAAACAAACATATATATGTGATTTAGGTATAAACTTATATGATTAAACTCTTTCAGGTTTACAGAGGAATCCTAGCCGATGGACAAATAGTAGCCATTAAAAGATCTCAGAGGGGATCAATGCAAGGTGGTCTTGAGTTCAAAACAGAGATTGAGCTTTTATCTAGAGTTCATCATAAGAATCTTGTCACCCTTGTTGGTTTTTGTTGTGAAGAAGACGAACAAATGCTGGTCTATGAATTCATTTCTAATGGTACTTTGAAAGAGAGCCTTTCAGGTAGTTTTGTTTTCTCTTGCTAATGGTCCTTATTTGTCCACGCTTTTCCGGCAATATTTAGGTAAATGTACTAGAAGTCTAAAATCACGCTTAACGGCAACAAATTAGGTAATACTTGAAGTATGATAAGTAACAGAATTGAGTGGTTTGGTACAATTTAAAACATCATTGCCGTTGCTTATGGAAACTCATGATTTACGCAGGGAAGTCTGGAATCCGTTTGGACTGGAGGAGGAGACTCAGGGTCGCCCTTGGTTCGGCCAGAGCACTGACGTATCTCCATGACTTCGCAAACCCGTCTATAATACATAGGGATGTCAAAACAAATAACATCCTCTTGGATGAGTACTTAAATGCAAAAGTTGCTGATTTTGGTCTCTGCAAGCTCATGCCTGGCGGCGAAAAACAACATCTCACCACTGAAGTCAAAGGGACAATGGTAAGTATAACGGATTCAACTCAAACCACACACCGATTTTTTTTTTAAACTAGAAACGGATTAATCATGATCTACTCCATTCACTACCCAATAAAGTTGAGACCTTCGCCATTTTATCCTTTGTGTTAGTCTAAAACTTCAATTTGCTTCCTTCTTATTGAATACTTATGAAACTATAGGGATACTTGGACCCCGAATATTACATGACAAACCAATTGACAGAGAAGAGCGATGTTTATAGCTTTGGAGTGGTGATGTTGGAGTTATTAACTGCGAAAGTTCCATTAGAGAAAGGGCGATACATTGTGAGAGAAGTGAGGACGAAAATGGATAGAGGAAAGGATCTATATGGTCTCCATGAACTTCTTGACCCGAATATTGGATTGAGCACTACCCTAATAGGATTCAAAAGGTTCTTGGATCTTGCAATGAGTTGTGTGAATGAATCTAGAGACCATAGACCTACAATGGGCGAGGTAGTGTCAGAGATCGAAAGTATAATGCACGTGGCTGGATTGAATTCAAATGCGGAATCTTCAACAAGTCACGAATATATAAGTAAGAAGTCTTATCATCCTTATAACGACGAAGCAGGATTTGATTATAGTGGTCCTCATATCCCTTCAAGAATAATACCCAAGTGAGTATAAAAATGTCATTGTTTGCCCATGAATAATTCCGACTACTCTTTCGGGCAAGGGATTTGTTTTCTACAGTATGAAGTTTGTGGTACTTGTATTTCGTATAATGTTGTGCAGAAACAGAAATCCTATCTTTAAAGTGGTTATGCAATAACAATAAGGTTGTTCTACTTAGGAGGGTGTTTGTTTTTTCACAATAGTACACCTAGTAAGTGTTGAGCACTTATAAATGATTGTAAAGTAAGAATGTGTTTGTTATGTATATAACTTATAAAAATCATATTTTTGTAAATGAACATAATGGAAGAAACTTAAGAATGTGTTTGAGGTGTCTCCAAATCTCAGTTAACCTAATCGCGTCTTTTTCAAAAGTTATTTGTTATCTTCAAATGGCGGACACATGAATCTAGGCCTGTAAATGGTGGTCCGAAAATCCGAATCCGATCCGCATCCGCACTCAAATAATCCGACATTTCGAATTTCGGATTCGAATTTCGGATGTCTTGTCGGATAATTTTCGGATATCGGTTTCGGATTCGGATATAGCTATATCCGACTTCGAAAAAATCCGATCCGATTCGCATTTGAAATCAACGGTTAAGATTCACCCAAGGGATTAAAAAATAAACAAAACTTTATCCTCAAGTAGTCAACTTAAAGTCTAAGACTAAGTCTTCAACTTCAAGTCTTCAACTCTTATCGGAATTTCGGATCAGATAATATTGTATTTGAATTTCGGATCGGATAATATTCGAATTTCGGATAATATTGTGTTATAATGTTATGGCTTAAAATTCAGAATTTCGGATCGGATAATATTCGATATTCGAATAGCATTTCGAATATCGGATTCGGATGTCATTTTTGACCATCCGTCGGATATCGAACCCTTATCGGATAGTTCGAATAATTTCGGATTTCGAATTCGGATAGTACTGTATCCGAAAATAGTTCGGTCCGTTTACAGCCCTACATGAATCTCGTTGTTACCGATCTTTGTTGGATTTAACATCTTTTCAATCAAGCTTACTGGTGAATGTTTTCTCACCAAGAAGAATATCCTTCAACCAGTATTGAACAAAGTAGAAAATCAGGGGTTTCATTGATTGATATGTGAAAAGTTCTTCTTTATCTTCTTCAACTCCGACCACCAACTCCGGCCACAACTACCACCACCATTTTTCTCTTTTCGTTTCTTCCTACTCTCCTCACACTCTCTCTTATAGTTTGTCTCTCTCAATCTCACAGCCTCTCTCTCTCTCTTACAATCCCTCTCTCATACACAGTTCCGGCGAAGGTTTCCGAACCTTCGTCGGAACAAGACCTCAAAGAGTGTTTTGCCAAACCCTCCTTGAGGGTTTTGTGGGTCGGTCGACCACGAAACATGTCGTAGTCCGATCAACCACGAATTCTGAAAGAAAACTAGAGTGAGACCGAGTATTAGGGTTTAGGGAGCGACAACGAGACAGAAAGAGAACGACTGAACGAGATACAGTAAGAGAGAGGCAGTAAGAGCGATAAAGAGAGAAAGAGAGGGAGAGAGATGAAAATGATGATGGTGGTGGTCGAATTTTGGTGATAGGAAAAATAGATATGAGAGAGAAAGATTTTAAGGTCCCGACAATGACAGTTTACCGGCTACCCTTACCGGAATGGAGAAGAAAGAGTTAACAAAATTTTGTTTCCCTTAACAACTAGAAAATATACTGGTCATCTAAAGTTGACCAGTTTTTAACAAAATCTTTCCACCCCAAGAAATATTTTGATTTCCCCAAATTGCTTGCCAAAAAACAGTGAGGCGCCCAAAATTTTCTCGCCCCCGACCTAAAAAATAAGTCGGAGCGGACAATGGGCTTTTACTTAACTCTACCTCACTCTAAAATATCAGTTCAATCCCTCTCGTTCCCTCCAAGGGACATTTGCTTTCACTACCCCTCCTTCCCATTTTTCTTCATTCTCTCTCTCTAACATCAATTCAGTGATAACAGTCTCCCTCCCTCCACTGGGATATTTGTTTACCTCTCTCTCCTCTGAGCTCAAAGCAGCTGAAGCTTCAAAATTGAGGACTTCAAACCACTGAAGTTTACTTTCATTGAACCGACCCAAATAACTCTCTCTCTCTCTCTCTCTAATGGCAGATAAACTGGCTCTTCCTCTACTTCTACCTGGTCCACCTCCTCCAAAGCCCATTTTTCATGACCAATCCTCACACCACTGCCAACCCACTTCTTCCACCAATTCTCCCTTAACTCCTCTTCTTCAGGACATACTTCTCAAAAACCCTAATTCCACTAAAACCCCCAACTTCCACTCTCCCATAAACCCTCATACCCCTTCTGCTCCATCTTCTCCTTTCATCTTTAGGAAAAGATCTCGCCTGGGAAAATCTGGTGACCGTAACAGAGGAAAGCCATGGGTATCTGATAATATCTCCCCTTCAGGTCAGAATATTCTTCAAACTCTCCTCACTTCCCAAACCCACGATATTGATAATACTAATAATGTTTATGAATTATTAAACACTTTAGCAACTCATCACCAACTAAAAGATTCAAACTTTGACTTGGAATCTCTATCAATTGATTTATTAAGCATAATTAAGGCTTTAGGGTTCCATAATAAATGTGAATTAGCTTTGAAAGTTTTCGATTGGATTCGGAGTCGTAAAGATTCTGAATTTCTCTTGAAAGGCTCAATTATTGCTGTACTTATTCGAATTGTGGGTAAAGAAGGGCGGGTTTCGACTGCAGCTTCTTTACTTCACAATCTTCAAAAAGATGGTTTCAGGATTGATGTTTATGCTTATACTTCTTTGATAACTACTTGTGCTAACAATGGAAGATATAGAGAAGCTGTTTCTGTTTTTAAGAAGATGGAAGAAGAGGGGTGTCAACCCACTTTAATAACCTATAATGTGATTCTAAATGTTTATGGAAAAATGGGTACCGCATGGAATAAGATTCTTTCCGTTGTCGATAGAATGAAGGATAATGGTGTCTACCCTGATTCTTACACTTATAACACTCTTATAAGTTGTTGTAGACGTGGTTCTTTATTCGAAGAAGCCGCTGCCATGTTTGAGGAGATGAAATTAGCGGGTTTTGTTCCTGATAAGGTCACCTATAACACTCTCTTAGATGTTTATGGGAAGTCTAGGAGACCAAAGGAAGCTATGGAGGTTTTGAGAGAGATGGAGTTGAATAGGTTTTCCCCAAGCATTGTGACATACAATGCTTTGGTTTCAGCTTATGCAAGAGATGGGCTCCTAGATGAAGCAATGGAACTCAAAACACTAATGGTGGAAAAAGGGATTAAGCCGGATGTGTTTACTTACACAACCCTATTGTCGGGATTCGAGAAGGCTGGGAAGGATGAGTCCGCGATTAGAGTTTTCGAGGAGATGAAAAATGTGGGTTGCAAGCCAAATATCTGCACTTTCAATGCCCTTATCAAAATGCATGGTAACCGAGGAAAGTTTGCAGATATGATGAAGGTATTTGAAGAATTAAGGGCTTGTGATTGCACTCCAGATATTGTTACTTGGAATACACTACTAGCAGTTTTCGGTCAGAATGGGATGGATTCAGAGGTGTCTGGGGTTTTCAAGGAAATGAAGAAAGCAGGGTTTATACCTGAGAGAGACACATTCAACACTTTGATCAGTGCTTATAGCCGTTGTTCGTCATTCGATCAAGCTATGGCTGTTTATAAGAGGATGCTCGATTCTGGGGCCACTCCAGATCTTTCGACTTATAATACAGTTTTGTCTGCTTTGGCACGAGGAGGACGATGGGAAGAAGCTGAGACAATACTAAATGAAATGCAGAATGGTGATCGATGTAAGCCAAATGAGCTCACATACTGTTCTTTGCTTCATGCTTATGCCAATGGGGAAGAAATTGACCGAATGCGTGCCCTTTCAGAAGAGATATACTCTGGCAAAATCGAACCGAATGTCGTTCTCTTGAAAACTCTCATTCTGGTTAATAGCAAGAGTAATCTTCTGATGGAAATGGAACGAGCTTTCTCCGAGTTGAAAAGGAGAGGATTCTCACCCGATGTCACTACTCTAAACGCCATGTTCTCAATCTATGGAAGGAGGCAAATGGTTTCAAAAGCAAATGAGATCTTAAATTTCATGAAGGAGAGTGGTTTCACACCTAGCTTGACAACCTACAATAGCTTAATGGATATATATGGTCGGTCGGGAAACTGTGAGAGATCAGAAGAAATTCTCAGGGAAATCCAAGCAAAAGGACTAAAACCTGATCTAATTTCTTATAACACAATGATTTTTGCCTATGCTAGGAAAGGTCGAATGCAAGATGCCTCTCGGATATTCATGGAACTAACGAGTTCTGGGTTAAATCCTGATTTGATCACATACAATTCCTTTGTTGCATGCTATGCAGCTCACTCAATGTTTGTCGAGGCCATCGATGTTATTCGATACATGATCAAACATGGGTGTAAACCAAACCAGAATACATACAACACCATTGTGGATTGGTTTTTTAAGCATGGAAGAAGAGATGAAGCAATCACTTTCGTTCATAACCTTCGTAAGCTTGATCCTAACATCTCCAAAGAAGAAGAGAGTAGACTGACCGAACGGGTAAAAACGAAGTAGTTATTGAAGATGCTTATCGAAGGATTCAATGGGTAATTATACAGCTTCACTATTGAATCTTGTGCTATGAATCGAATTCTTCATGAGTTCAGAGTGCTGCAGTTCTTCATTCCTTCATGAAGCTAGATGAGTAGAGGATATAATCATATAACTAGACTACAACGGACACGACGTCCTCGGGGTGAGTGAGATCTATCAGGTAATAATCTTCCACAAATCAACAGAGTATATGATCTTTAAACTTGATTTCTATATGGAATAGTTACAAACCACCTGTATAGCAATTATAAAGTCATCAGTTTATGCAATTCATTTGAGTTTGATTATCCTCTTTGGAGTGCCTATTTTACTGCATCTGTTTGTCTGGTTTTATTTACTATATATTTTGCTTGAGCAAATGTGTATTAACACATCGAATAGGAAGACATTCCACGACTAGGTCATAAGATAGTACATCGTTTTACATTTGGGAAGGCCTTTAGGGTTGCTTTGGCGCCTATATTGGTCGGATAGAGAAGCCTTAAAGAGTTAGGATACAATAAAATGAAAACGTCTTTTTCTTTAACTATTCTAATCGAAAGTTAGGATACAATATTTTCCGTTGCAGATTCACAACTTTCAGTCTTACGATGCTGTATAATAGTGTTCGTTTGAAATGAGAATCGATCTTAGATAAATAAAATCACACTGACACAAATCTATTTCTTTTAAAGCAAATTGCTCCTTCATTACAAAACAAAACTATTAGTACAAGCTAGTTGTAATCTAAATTTCCTTCCCCATGTGAAATGAATGGCCCCTTTCATAAGATTTTTTTTGTTGTTGTTGTTGTTGCAAAAACCTGTCATAAGACTCTCACCTAACTTTTCTTTGGTTTGATTTTCATTTCCTTTTTAATAGTTGTCATGAAAAGAGAAAACTATAAACCATACATTATTCTATGGACCTCTCTTGAACAATTGAGGTCCATAAGCTCTTATTGTATTCCAAAATTAAATCATGCAATCCTCTATCTATATGATTCCAATCATTATCTGATTACCTTCACTCAATTTTCTTTCTAATCTAATTTAAAATAATAGACAATTAGGATAAAACGGTGACTCTGTGTGCCCCTCAAATATATGATGATTGAAGCAATCACTCGTACAATTGTCACATACCAGAGATCGTGTGTCGGGAGAGAAATATAAAAATAAATTTTATGATAGTAGCCTCAAATAGGTGTTTGAATTAAAGAAGGATATTGATTACAAGAAGAAAGAAACCAACAAAACCACAAAAATACAATGAATTTTTTAGACCTTCTCATCCTTACTAGATAATAAACAAACAACTTGTAAACGTTAGCTCTTCCGTTTTTCTATACCAAACTCTCCCTCTCCCCAATTTTACTTTCACTCTCTCTCTCTCTCTAGCTTTCTCTCTCTAGCTTCAATCGTTTAACATGAGCTGGTGGTGGGCAGGAGCTATCGGTGCTGCTAAGGTTCTCTCTCTCTCTATCTTCTTATGGGTTTTGTGTTTTCTACGATCTGATTCATCATCTTGAATTGTTATTCTGACTTTTACAGAAGAAATTGGATGATGGAGAAACTTCCCAAAAGTATCAAAGCGTCGGCCTAATCGTCGGTGTCACCGGTATCGTCGGCAACAGTTTGGCCGAGATTCTTCCTCTTTCAGATACACCTGGTGGTCCATGGAAGATCTATGGTGTTGCTCGTCGACCTCGTCCTTCTTGGGAATCCGATCATCCTATTGAATACATTCAATGTGATGTCTCTGATTCAAATGAAACCCTAACCAAACTTTCACCACTCACCGATGTCACTCATATCTTTTACGTCACTTGGACTAGTCGCAAAACTGAAATCGAAAATTGCGAAGCTAATGGCGCTATGCTACGTAATGTTCTTCAAGCCCTAATTCCGAATGCCCCAAATCTCCAACACATCTGTCTTCAAACAGGTAGAAAACACTATCTTGGTTCTTTCGAATCATTTGGGGATGATCAATTGGAACGTCATGATCCCCCATTTCATGAAGAACTGCCTAGATTGAATAGCCCTAATTTCTATTACACTCAAGAAGATATTCTGTTTGAAGAAGTTGAAAAGAAAGAAGGTTTGACTTGGTCGATTCATCGTCCTGGTGTGATATTTGGGTTTTCTCCTCATAGTTTGATGAATTTAATTGGTGTTCTTTGTGTTTATGCTGCAATTTGTAAACATGAAAAGAAACCATTAAAGTTTCCAGGAACTAGGGTTGCTTGGGAAGGTTATTCTGATGCTTCAGATGCAGATTTGATAGCTGAACATCAAATTTGGACATCAGTTGATCCATATGCAAAGAATGAAGCTTTTAATTGCAGTAATGGAGATGTATTTAAGTGGAAACATTTATGGAAAGTATTGGGTGAACAATTTGAAGTTGAATGTGGTGAATTTGAAGAAGGGTTGAAATTGGAAGAGATGATGAAAGATAAAGGTCCAATTTGGGATGAGATTGTGAAAAAATATGAACTTTGTCCAACTAAATTAGAAGAAATTGGTGGTTGGTGGTTTGTTGATACAATGTTTAGTGTTAAAGAATCTTATTTAGATAGTATGAACAAGAGTAAAGAACATGGGTTTTCGGGTTTTAGGAATTCAACAAGTGCATTTGTTACTTGGATTGATAAGTTGAAAGCTTCAAAAATTGTGCCTTAAAGATGATTAGGGTTTTTGTTGTTGTTGATCTTTGATTTGGTTATGGTGGTATTGTTTGTTTTGTTAATCTGTATGGTTGTTGTGCTGGATGTTCCTTCTTCTTCTAGTATTTTCTTTTACTTGTTACTTCTTCTCTAGAGTTGCTCTATTTGTATGAACTTGAGAAGCCAATAAATAATAAACAGTTTGAGGTACTTTTGATACTTCTTTGGTTAATTTATAGGTCTGAATGGGGCCATGTCCTATTGTATTTTTTAGCTAAATGTCAATTTGCAGCTTATAAAGTTGTAAGAAGGATGTTTGTGCAACATGTATTATGAGATTTTTTCATTAACTTCAACTGTGACGCTTTGGTAGGCATATACGGTCGGTGTGTGCTTGACTATAATATGGCGGATTGTTTGCTCGATTATGTTCTCTTATCGACACTTTTGGATACCTCTTCCCACATTAGCTACTGTATTCAACGGCCGGACTTGTTGTGGCATATTGAACTGCCACATTAGCTAGTATATTCAACAATGCCATTGGATTGGTTGTGGCATATTTAACAATATGAGCCCGTAAACAACTTCGGAAAAAACCACAAAAATTCACCTAAAATACATTAAAAAAAAATCGCCTAAACTTAGAAATACTATAAGATGTCAAAAAATGCTACTCCGACAAGTGTCTTTGAAAATGCCACTGAGTGTCTTTGACGAGAGTGTATGTCACATATACAAGTCATCTTTTTCTTCGTCTCTTACCACCCACTCCGGCTACCACCACCACTCCGCCAAATATTTGGGGAAGTATTTCCCTAAGTATTTGTATTTCCCTAAGTATTTGTATTTCCCTAAAGCACTTGTCATACAAAAATACAAGTACGGATGAGAGTAAGAGTTGGTAGTAGAGTGTAAATTTCCTACTTCCCCAAACAAAACGCAAATACTCAATTTGGCGATTCATCTTAATTCTGCGTGTGAGTCTCTCTATCTCTTTCTCTCTAGACTTGTTCCGTTTCGATACTTTATGTGATGGTACTTAAATTATACTAGATGTTATGAATTTCATGATAAGATAGATAGAGAGGCAAAATCAGCATTGAGATCTTAATTAACCAGGAATTCACATCTTATCCAGATACTCTCTTTTCATTTTTCTCTCGTAAACTCACCATAATTTTTCTTTAATTTGAATGCTACAACTTCTTCCTCTATGATTTATTTTGCCCTAAGTTTGTCTACAAAAAAAAAACCCTAATTTGCTTTCTTTTCATGTCAGTTAAGTAGTCATATTTAGCTGTGATAAACATGGTGATCACAAACTTCAATGGCACTGGCGTGGGATTTGGTATGTTGTTCTCTTTCCCTGATTTAACTAGCCCTTGAAAAATAAAATTGTTTCTCTGTTGGTTTAATTCCCAATTTGTGTTCTCAAATTGCAGGTTTCGGCGTTGGTTGTGGTTTTGGTATTGGATGGGGATTCGGAGGTATTCCCCTCATCAATCATACATTACAATCTGAACATTTGCTCTATCACTAATATTATTAAGTTTATTTGATTGATTTCGGGTTTCAATTAGTTTCTCTAATCACTAATTGACTTTTAAGAATAGTGGTAATAACTTCGAAGAGTATAGCTAGGCTGATATTCTTACATATCTCGCTTTGATGTATTTTACTTAACAAGATACTATCTACTAATGATAATGTGGGTTGGTTTATCGCCAACCAAATTGAACTTCATGTCTTTTGATAAAATCATTGTCTCCATCTTACCTAGGGATGGCTAGATCAACAACATTGTTACAAATGCACTTACGAGAAGCTGGAGTTTCGCACATGCTTGTCGCTAATTTTGTTTTGTCCGGGTGCCACAAGTTCATATTTTATGTTCCATTGTCATTATATAGAAAAAAAAAAAAAAGAGGGCAAAACGATAGGGCACAGACAGAAAGTATGAGATTTTGCTTCTTATATGAATAAGAGATCAGATTGTGCTAATAATCCCTGAACCCATTATAGCAGCTAGCTGAGTAGCTGATGCACATCCGTTACTGATCCCGACTTACTTTATACTTCAGATTGTTAATGACAAGATTTTGTATGTCGCTAAATGGTGATGTTTTTGTTGTCCAGGAATGCCACTGAATATTTTGGGTATTGGAGCAGGTAAATTAGTAAGATATGCTAGTTCTGATTTCGCATGTCGCTTCATTTGTAGCACGAGCATTAGTAAGATATGCTAGTTCTAATTTTGGTTTGGGTATTATTTGATTATTTGATCTTGAAGGTGGAGGTTGTGGAGTTGGCATGGGTCTTGGTTGGGGCTTCGGCACTGCCTTCGGTAGTCAATATCGAACATCTAAGGTCACATTTCAGGGCAGTGATATCAACCGCAGGAGTGACGTTGAGAGCAGAACTCCATTAATTGATTACTCGAAGACCCCAAATAAGATTCCAGCGAAAGAGTAAATATTTGTTCAATTTTAGTGGGTAGTTCTATCTGTATCTAAACTTATAATAGGAAGTTGTATGATCTGATCTCGGTTTGGCAGAATTTGTTTATCTTTTTACCAGTTAACATGAACAAAACTAGTATGGAACTTGAATTGTGTTGTTTCACTTCTAAATCTTGTACTCGGAGAAGTCAGAATCCTTTGGATCAGAAGGAACCCCATACATATATTATATATATATGGGCATACATTACTCTGTTGTCATGGTTATTCATGCAGCCAAAATCTTCCCCTAGGGGGTAAGTTTCTGTTTTTTTTTTTCCATATGCTTTTTTTCAGTATAGAGACTCACTTGTTACCATCCAAATAAAGTGGTCATATTTCTATAATGAAGTTAGGGTCAAACTAATTTGTACAGGTTTTATTGTTTCTTCATTGCACTCACAAAAAAAATCCAGTTTTTATCCTTTCTTCATCAGTAAGTAGAAACTAGCTTGATAACCATTCTGGCCAAAGGTTGTTGACTACGTAACTCTTGTATGGAATACGATAAGGAGAACTATTAAAAGCACAAGACACTAATGCGTGCGCTGGTATACTGTCTTCTTTGTGTGTTTATGAATAATTCTTGCATGGTTGATATGATCGCCGGATTCTCCATGGGACGATATCCCTTGAGGTTGGAGCAAGCTTTGATAACAATGAGTTACTTTCAATGCATATATATGTCTAAGGAAGGTCCAATTCCTATTAAATAAAAAATAACGAAAAAACGCAATCTGGTATGCAAATAAAGGTTGCTATACTTTTTAAAGGAAAAACATCAACTCTAATAATCATTGTTATGTATTATCAAATATCGCATGTCTATGGAGAATGGATAGTGGGTATGAGGGTCATGCTTTCTAATCTTTTGGTCTTTGCCTGCACTTGTAATGGCTGACTGGCTCTACCGCCTCCATAAATATTTCTATGTATTTTCCCTTCAATCCTCTGCAGCAAAGAAATTGGGTAAGTTAGAATCACTTTCAAAAAGTTACAGATGGAAATCTACAAAACTAGTAATCATGCTTCATTGAACTAAGAAGTTGGGGTCCATATGCTGTCCCTGCTTGGGTAGGCTCTACCAGAGTTGTGTGAGGGAGAATGGGGTCAAAATACCGTCCAGCTTGGCTGGCCTCTCCAGGAGTCACATGGGTGTGAATGGCTTGACAATAAAAACGCGGCCTTCCCAAGAGCTTCCGAGCGTCAGTTGAGAGAGCTCAGTAATCACATTTTCCCCACTCCTCTTTAAGAACCTTAACTAAGGGAAAGAAAAAGGTGAACTCGAGCCAAGTTCACCTATCTCGCCTCAGGCTCGGGGGGCAAATGAGTTACTAGAGAATTCCTGAGTCAGACTACACATCTACTGACCCATAACTTGAGAGAGTTTAAATGTAGTTACCTCTTTGGAGGAGTCGGTTCAAGAAAAAGTCCATCATTCTTCATAAGAGCTCAGAGCAGCAATAACTGATCCAGTAGTTGGAAGAGTTGAAGCTACATCAGGAAAACCTTTCCAAGTTGTCGAAGTTTTGAGAGATGGACTCAACCAACTTTTGATAGAATCTATAAACGTGTTGGGGTCAGAAGTGAGAATTGCTTCCCAATCCACCTGGACACCTTCTGGAATGCTCTCAGTTATCTCCATGTTCGCTGCGAGAAACAGTCCAAGCAAAACTACATAACCAACTGCTGCAGTTCCTCTCGACAATGGCATGAAGTTGTACCTGCAAAATAACATATTACAATTATGAATTATCCATATTAGTAAATCTCATTATATATTTTGAACAACACTCTGAAGTGTAAATTAGTTCTGCAGAACCCATATCCTCATTATACCAGTAATAAGTCATCCTTAGAATTGCGTCCTGCACATTCTCGAGCGTACTCAAATCAGATGAACCATAAATTTCACCACAATAGGCACTACATAAGTCCTGCGAAAGTAAGAGTCAAATTAGTTGAATGGGTCTCTTCTTTTCAAAATCAAGCTTTCAGCAATCTGTTTTGGATTTGAACAAGGGTTTCAGCTCTACTTTGTTGCAACCTCACAAAGCATGAAGATATTACTGTAAATCATGTTAAAACTGAATAATTTAACTCAGGATGTTCAACTTTGAGATCTAAGTACATACTTCCCATGCAATTGTCATTTCTTCATCATAATCATCCCATCTGGAAGGTGTACAAGGTGTTCTAATTGCAAAATCAAACCCTTTTTGGCCCCTGTTAAGTTTCTACTATTAAATTTGAACTGGCAAACAAAAAATCAATTGAAAGCCATTCATTTCAAGAGCAAAGGTATACTGTACATATTCTGTAGAGTGACTCTTGTCCCCTCGAGAAGCTTCCTGAAATGTGCAAAACCGTTCTGACTGTCAGACGACTCGAAACATCAGAGAAGACATCGTTACAATCAGACGAGGTTCTACATTTTTTTGCAGCAGATATAATAATTCAACAGAAAATTAGCTATTTGATCAGTATGACAGGATTACCCCTCAAATGCTGTACTCTCACACCATGTCCCTAACCAGAAGTCTTCACCAACGACATTATAAAGATCAGAGCAGGACTTGGCCTTCGACAACTGTACAAGGTACATGCTAGATTAGTCATTTGATTGTTAAGCAGACCTTAAACTGGGTTTGATTAAAAAAAGCAAACAAGTCAAAAAGTTATCGATCTATGGTAAGGAAAAGTTATTAGTTCAGAGCAGTAGAGCACTATGTGGCTTAACAGAAACCTTTAGTTACTAGGTACTTATATTGCTCACATTTTGTAATCTCCCATGGGCTGATAGATCAATTAAATTGTCTCCAGTACTATTCACATACATCTTATCTTTCATGACAATCTTAGTAAAGTTTAACAACCTGCAAATTTCAACAAGTAATTAGGATTTGAAGCACTTTTGCTGCAGGCTCAGATCAGAATTTTATATTACCTTTGATAGTTGGGGAAATATCGGACAACTTTGGCCTGCCCAAGAATCAATGGCGTATGTGACCCAAATCCAGAATTGAACTCTTCACTGCTTACCCAAAATAATTATTTAAAAAAACAAATTAATTAAAATTGCTTCAGTTTTTCAGAGCAAACCTTAGCATAACCAAGAAAGTTTATGAATAATAAAGTACTTCAGATATAAATGCAGCATATGACTACGGATGTAGAACTTTAATATTCAGCTATAGAGAAAATCTGGAGAAGGTTTTTAATAATTTATGTTGTAGCATAACTACATGCCTATTTCCACTTTCAGAAAGTTTATATTTTTTATGCAAATTCAGATTCTAAGCACATAACGTCAGATTCTAGTTGACGTAGGTGTTGGCCAAATGGCACTACGAAATATTACAGATGCGCTTGTATTTTGTGAAAGAGTATAGTGCTTACTCCTGATCCTCACAGTGAATGGACATTCAAATTCAGGTAAACAAGGGCGATGCTACTCCCACTATAGTATAGTTAATACCCAAACAGAAAATATGACAATTCTATAAGATCAATGGCAACAACTAGAGAAACACTTCTATAAACTATTATACTAACTAATGCCTGCAACCATAAAACGATGATAAACAGGTGAAAACATTATATTGCTTAGACAGAAAGGTTCTGCTTGGTGCCTTAGGAAGTTTTTCTTTCAGTCCCTATGTCTTGGATCCTTAGTGAGTGCTATTGGATAAACTGTTGGCTAGTTAAGCCATACGAACTCGACAAATTTTTCATGGTAAATAGTAGGTTACCAAAACCAACAACACAAGTATAGGACGATAACAAGGAAACACAGTTTTGTCATGGTAAAATGGTAAATAGTAGGTGTGGTGAAGAGTATGAGACAAAAGCATGCCTGAGCTTGTTAACCCAGACAACTGGGTCACATGGTTCAGAAATCTGTCTCCATTTGACAGCCAATGAATAGACATCTTGCCAAGAGATCATAGAACGCCACCGTGAAGATTTCTCTTCACTACTTCCATGTGAAGTTGATGCTTCCGGTGAACTGGTACTACAACAAGCACCACCTCTGTTCTGACTAAGTACATGATTTCTTTCTCTTCTCCTGGGTTTCTTACTATCTTTTGCTGGGCTTTTACTTGAAAGCTTCATCTCTGTCCGCAAAGCACGCCAAGCCTTTGAAACCTTTTGAGCAATCTCAATAGCAGCTAATCCTGCCATTCGATGCTACACACCATATCCTCAAGTAAGGTTTGGAAGGCAACAGAAGACAAGAAATAAAGAACATCTAAAAGAACCGAATATTTTACTTCATTTACAATTTCTACGCTTCTAGATGGCGTCAAGAAAAGCTGTTCAATTCTGACATACTCTTTGAAGGGCTCTTGTGGAGAAGATCAAATACCCAATATTTGGTTTTCTGGAGAATATATTTTTCTCAATACTAGAGGCATTGACATGACAATCCATTTTTGATACTTCAGCCAAAAGTTTTAGATGTTTCAAACCGTTGTTGCTTTGTAGCTAAGCTCCACAAAATTTTCGGTCTAGACTTCCACAAAAACTATAAAAAAGGTTGCTTAAGAGGTAAGAGCTCACTTCCCAAAAATACATTTCATTTAAAAAAAAATTAGAATGGTTGACAAAACTTAAAAATCTCAAACTTGTGTTAGTGGAAAGTTTTATCGTGCAACCTTGTTTCCTTTTTCCTGATTGTTTGTACTGTTTGCCTTCAAGATTGAGGAATTAAAATGTACCATTTCCAATTAAAAAATCGTGGATACATCAGAACGCATATGGGCGTCACACCATATATAATAAAATAAAGTGATGCTCGCACGAGATACGTTCAGTTTACCTGACGTTTATTAGGTAAGAATCCTGGACAATTATACTGGATCTTCTTCCCAAGGGAGTCTGCGGCTCTTAGAAGGGTAATCTTTGGCTTTGTAATAACAATGTCCTGCTTCCTTAGTTTACCTCTTTTAGAAGAAACACGCAATCTTGGTTGCCTATAAACCCTTTCACACACGTTTTTTGGGTGCAGCCTTTTGCACCAGTACTCCTATAATGAGGTGACAACAATAAAATATAAAAACCAAATATTCAATAAACTTTGTGGCAAGCGGAAATGTAACAGCAACATTAACACAAATAGCCAGGTTATCAGCCAAACTTTTTCCAACCAGAAAGTTCATGCATTCAGTAATAAATTGTTTTCAAGTGCAAATTAAGGTCATCAGAAGGATCACTTTACACCTAACCATTGAAAATAGTAATCAACTAAGGAAAAAAAGGTCAATTTACTATTTAAGTGCACTGCTCAAGGCGGTAAAATTACAAACGTATAATTCCAGAGTGACAGGAAGCTGAGCTTTTCCATTTGGGGCATGTAGTACTTGTTCAGTTTTATTACATCTGAAGAAGGAAGCTAACTGCCAACCAGCAATCCAAAACAGGATTGACAAATGCCAGAAATACCATTCAAGACATGAATATAGGTTTCTATGAATTACCTTAAACAGGGGATCAATATCGCCATCAATATCAAACCAGCAGAACTCATTATTGATTTTAGAAGCAGTATACAGAGCAAGTTCTTTCTGCACACAGTTGCATATACAAAAGAAAATGAATTGTAAAGTTCGCCTTCAAATCAGTTATAGCAAAAGAATGGGAAATTCCTGATATGAGTAGAAAGTAGAAACCACATTTATCTTGAATTATAATCTGTTTACAAACCTGGTAAAAAGCCAAACATTGCAGCACAAACTTTTCCACAGAATCCAGCTCCAAATCCAACACGGTATTGTAGTCCTTGACCTGTCCGCATTTATGCCAACTTAAGAACGTTCAAGAGGTTTTTAACAACGATTCTAAAAGAGACTAAGAAGTACCGCATCTCCATATTCAGCAATAGCATGATAGCAGGAAGCACGCAAGTATAGGCACTCAATGTTGGAGCTTTCAATACTTAGGCCCGTAGACAAGTCCTTAATGGCATTCCTGCAACAATCACTCCAAAAAATTAACAGAAAGAACATACATGAACAGGAAAATGCAATACATAGGACAAATAAGCAACATGACACAAGAGAAAGAAAAAGAAGAGTCGACTTAAAATGCTCAGTGAAGATAGATAATAACTGCAAATGTACTACTTAGAAAGAAACAAAATTTTTATAAACTGTGCCATCGTGTAAATGTCACGTGACTCAACAACGACTATGTTCACCATGATGTGTTGCTAGAATATAGAGTATCCTTGTTGTAGCGATTTTAAAATTTGAGTTTTAGAATGCTTTGACAGTACCACTTAGTTTTTACGTTCAAGTGCATATCTTGCACGATATTGTTAAAGTCCATGTCAACAAGGTAAATGAGGGGCTCAGCCTGTGAAGGCTAATGTCCACTCTTTTCCAACATTTTTTATTAGAAACAACCTGGGTAAGTGGAAATTGATCTAAGGTGAGCTCTTTCTGAAAAGCTTAATGCTTGGTTTCTTCATTGTGGGATTAACTTGCATGTCAACTTTTTACTCTAATATGCACCGAAAGAGCAAGTATTGATCATATTTGTTGTACAAAATTGAACTAAAAATAAATTACAGCTCAAGGAGAAAGGAAATTATAAAATAGGCTGATAACAAAAATTCATAAGTGCACCATTTGGTCGATGTGAATACAAGTTTTAGCAAACCCATGACGACACTAATTTTTCTCATGGTTCCAATGTAAAGAATGTGATCTAACAGTTATACATATTATCACTAGGCTATTACTCCCTGGATGATGCTGATGCTAAATCAGTAAATAAATCTTAGAAAGCGAACATATATAGAATCTGGCATACGAAGGCTATAGCTCGCTGAGAAAAATTGTTACTAACCTGTGCTCTCCCATTCCGTGGTACAGTAACCCACGTAAGTGATAAGCTTTGGCAAACCTACATGATATTTCATCGAAGTTTTTTATTAGACTTCACTACTTGTGAGCGTCTTCCAATTAAGACAAAAGTGAAACCAAGTTTGGGCCTGGGATTGTAATACAGCTTAACAGAATCGGTCTAAATGAAAAACATAAGAGCATTAGGTACCAAGGCAACACCACCTTCCGTCAATTTGTAGAACTTGTTGAAGACATTCAAAAGCCTTCCCGGGATTCGCCAAATCTTGGTAAAACTGTTAAACAAAATTGATCAATGCTGGTTTGTCAGTGGTGTATAAAGAACGATAAAGTAAAAAAAAATGAAAAACAACCTTTTGTTTCATTAGTGAATTTAATTTGAAAGTGCAAGTATGGACTAACTACATCTAATGCCTTTTACTAGACTAGGACAATTTAGCCATGTGCTGAAAAAAAGTATTGGTACAAAATGTTAAATGGCATAAGAAGGCGTAGAAAACATGTAAACTTAGTCGCAACACTGACGGCACTTAGATAATGTAGCCACGTGCTGAAAAATTACCATATGTGGACTATACAAGACTGTTTTATGTGAAAAGGTATCTATGTATGTTAACCTGAAGATAGTGTAACATAGCTCTTAGTTATGATGTGCCACGAATAAAGACATTAAAGAGAAGGGAGAAAATAATATTAGAAGGAAACTTCCAATTATGACAATCACTAGAAAGTACAAAGTACTAGCACTCTAGATTAGAGAAGGTACACTAGGCAGTGTATATTTATACCTGGGCTAGATGGAACCATCCTTCAAGGAAACCTTTATCAACTTTTATTGATTTTGTATGGGCTTCTTCAGCCTTTTTATATTCACCAATAGCAGCCAATGCCATACCCTATAGGGGAAAATCATGTAAAATAAATAGTGGTAATGATATTAAGTACAAATAAGAAGGTGAGAGTCTATATAAAGTGCTGTGAGTACTAGACAGGAAAACTAAAATCTTCACAACTCACTAGGTATGAGTATGCAGAACTATTATTCTTATCCATCATCACACATGAAGAAAGATCTTCCACAGCAGCATTATAATCCTTGAACTTGTAATTGACAATTCCTGCATGTTTCAGTCTTAATGTAAGATATGATCATTGTTGCTTGTCGTACATACTTTCAACGTACATATATTCATGATGTAGTCAACAAGATAACATACTAATGACGAACCGGTACTAATGAAAAACATTTATATTGTAGTAATAGTAGTCAACTTTCCAGAAAATGAGATGCATGACTTCGAAGGATAAAAAATAGTTATAAACATCAAGTCATGGATCATAGTGCAAGCTAGCTGGCTCTTATTGGCTTACCTCGCTCTTGTAAGATATCCAGGGAGTTCGGTTCGTATTCTAACGCCTTGCTCAAGTCCTCAATGGCCTGGAACATCAATTGAGCAACCATTTATAAAAGGTAAGTGACGTAGGACAAGAAGGGGAAAGGGAATTGAAAAAGAAAATTATAGTATTATAAGATAGATAACCACTAGTATCACACTAGTATAAGCTAGGAATTACTCCTAGAGCCCTTAGGCATCACACCTAGAAAAATATATTTGCATCAACAAATATAGATAGCTTGAGAGCTGCTGAAGTTCTTCTTTGTCCCCTTAAACAGCAGAAACATGGCCTATATATAGCCATAACTAGCCCTTGGCATCCCATACTACATTTACTTCTGGACCTTTAAAATTTAAACTGTTAGGACTAAAAAGACATCATAAAAGACATTGAGCACATTAAAGACACTTGACCATCCTAATTAATACTTAGAAACGATAAGAATTTCTACAAAGACCCATGTGGATGAGGCCAACATTATTCAAGGTCTTAAGTGGGGCATTCATCTAGGTCATGCCAAATTAGAATTTGGGCCTTCGAATCCTACTTTTGACCTCTCCAATATACCTTTAATAGTTGTTGGCTTGTTGCTAGTCATCTCTATCAGTAAGATAATGATCAGTAACTACGTATACATGGAGACCAAGTGATGCACCATATGTCAAAAATCTAAGTATTTAGTCATAGGTAATTCTATATTTATTTTTTCCATCATTTAATACTCTAGTGTCTGTGACTTCAAATCAAAATAAATTTTGAGTGACCGCGAATATTATCTCTTAATTGGATTAGTAACAAATATCAAGTAGGGGCTGGAAAAGGATCGGCAAGGATGATGAATGACTAATAGACCGACCTCCTACCACTGTTCATTAAACGAGGGTCACAAACGCATTTCCCTTGAACTAATGGAACCAAAAAGTGAGAATACTGCATTTGATATTTATTAAATTTATGAGGAACTATAATTTCACAAGCAAAAACAATATGCATCAAATGCAAAAATACGGTAGAAACTTTCATAGCAGCCTATATGTATCATCATACACACTTATTCAAGTGAATTTAAGAAGAAGTCTTACCTCCACAGATTCTCCTAAAGCTGCTCGAGCCTGCCCCCGCCTTTTCCAAGCCTCTACGGCAGATGGGTTCACTTTTATGGCCTAAGAATAGTTATAAACATTAAAATACAAACATAAGCCATTATGTTCGCAAAGAAGCTAACTTAGAGATATGTATACCTTACTGAAGTCAGCAATAGCAACATCAAGTTCTCGCAGGAATGCATATGCTGTTCCTCGTCCAATTAGTGCCTCGGGGTAAGTAGGATTTTCTTTCAATATCTATAGTCAGAAGAAAATCAAGTTAAAAGATTATGAAGCAGGAAAATTACCGAAAGGCATAATCAGCCTGAAAATGGTTACTTTGAAGACCATCCAACAAGAAAGAAAATATATAGAACAACAGCAAAAAAGTCAAGTGGGGTTTTCATCGCTGTAACCTGATCAAAGAGAGAAACAGCTTGAGCATACTTCCCCTCATTCACCTGCAAAATCGCTTTTTTAAAGGAGATCAACGCACATGGAATGAACTAATATAGGTAACACGCAGGTCTGTATTACATTTAGAAAGGTTTACTGCATAGTAGTGGTGATACAAGTGATGCATTCTTGCCATGTGAGTATAATTTTAAGTGAATTGATGTTAGAAATAGCTATCTAATTAGAACTTAGTTATAATACCCAAACAGACATTTTTCTTAATCAATAAAGGTGTAAAATGTATAATTGTACTACTCCTATTATAATCTCTCAGTTCATGAAAACTTAAAGGAAATGTAGTTATGAATAATTTGTGATATTGATCATATTGTTACTCACATGTGTTGGCAATGTCTAACAAGACAGCCAAGGCATAAGCTTCATCAAGGCTCACCGTATTTGTCAATTCAACAATGACTTAGTGGATTTCTATTCATTCAAATTTTCAGAAAAAAAAAAACTTAGCGGGACTTTTATTATGTTGTTTCTTTCTCAACTAAGTTGTTGATTCTTGCTTCTTTTCCTATGTGTTCATTGCATTAACGTCATAAAGCTATTGAAACCAATAAACTAAACAATAAAGAATCTTACAGTGTAACATACCAATTAGGTTACAAGCGTTAAATGAGGGTTAGTTTTGGGCTGGTTCAAGGCCTTGTTTCGCCTTAACAAAGCAAATCACCCAAAGTTCACATTTGTTTTTCAACCATTGAGTATTAGCAATTTGGCATCACAATAGTGATAAGAGAGGTATGCTAGAGAAAGAAGCATAACCCCTTCCTATAAGGTCTTGTTGCCAAAGAAGTGCAAATTTTACTGTTTAGAAATTAATTTTCTTATTCGTCATAAACACTGAATACATAAGAACATCACGAGCAAATGTGTCCGATCTGCCTAACAATACAAAATATAATCTTACAACAAAATGTTACCTGGGCAATTCCTCTTGACAATCGGATATCCAAGCTTATGGACACAGTCTTTGTACCACCTGTAGGAAAAACTTTTACACACTTCTTTACTGAATCAATTCTATTTTTATCAGGTGAAATCATTAGTTTCCTGATTGTTTTAGACCCTCCACTTGACTCGCTTTGAGTTTCAGACGTGGCATCCTTGGATTCTCCGTATCTTTTAGATGTATCAATTGTCATGCTCCCGGATGTGCTATTAGAGTCGTTGCATTTTTCAGATGCACAAACTTGCTTGCTCGGAGTTAAAGATGTGCCATTAGTTGTTCTGCATGTTTCAGGTGTACCGCTTGACTTCATGGGTGCATCGGATGTTCCGTTGGGTTTGTTGCATGTTGCAGATTTATTAGTTGATCCATCCCTGATTTCAGGAGTTCCCCTTGATTTGCACGGAGTGTCAGACTCTGAAATACATGAAGATTGAGCAGGAGTGCAGGATCCCTTCAATTGGATTTCAGAAACAGAAGTTGTATTTCTTTTTGAGCCAGAGAGTAGCTCTTCCAGCTCTAGCAATTGCTTAAAATCTGTCGATTGACTAACAGAATAACCAAAACCTTGCTCCCAAACTAGTACACTCTCCTCTTTTCTTCCCAAAGCAGACAAAGCACGACCTAGATAATAAAACCGATTTTACAACTAAGCTGAGGGCAGAATGAGCTAAAAGTTCTTACTGATTTAACACAATTACTATAAAGATAAAACAAACAAAAAATTGACAAATTGATTTGAGTAGACAGAAACATACTACTACAAGGGGGGAAAATCACATGATAAAGTAGGTTGAAGTTGAGATAGAGAGAAGAGGGATGGATACCTTTGAGAATGTAAGGTTGAAGTATAGTTGGATCGAGCTGAAGGGCCTTATCACAGTCCTTGATTACATGTTTATGCAACTCTAATTGGCTATAACAAAATGCTCGGTTGCTACAAAAACAACCAATTCATTTTCAGGTACAAAAAAGAAGAAATCAGAAAAAGTTTATTAATGTATATAGAGAGAGAGAGAGAGAGAGAGAAAGGAGATTAACCAGAGGTCTTGTATGACGCAGGATCGAGAGAGAAGAGAATCGAGGATACGAATTGCTTTTGACCAATCCCTAGAGCTACAGAATTTCGCAAGCTCTAATCTCTCGGTAACTATAGTAGTAGGAATGGACTCCATTTTTTTTATAGCAGATGGAGATCGAATTCAAACCCTCATTTTATCTGTTTCGAGGTCTTCCGTTTTTCTTCTTCCTCCCCCCTTTGATTTCTTCTTCACTTGTTTTATACTACTACTTCGTTATTTCTTTAGAGATAGATAAAAAACTAGAGAGAGATAAAAAAAGAGAGGGTATTATTGGAAGGAAGAAAAGAATATGAGAGGAAAAATATCTTTGCCGCAGGGGATATAGTTCTTTAGAGAGTGGAATCCATTTGATATTTCAACCTAAAAAAAAAGAATCCATTTGATTTATGCACCATATTTGTTATGATTCACCGGGGGCCTAAAATTTATCGACTCCGAAACAAATATTCGAATGATTATGTGTGCAATAATGAAGAAGAGAAGAGTTAGACATAAATACGGCTAAAGTGGTGTTTGTGTTTTTCTCGATATGTACCAAAGTCAATCTAAATCAAGCATTCAAAACAAACACTACCTAAATTAGGTTAGTGATTGTCCAACATTTCCAAGTTCTTATCTCGAATCTGGTTAGTCATTGTCCAACTTTTCTAAGTGCTCATCTCGGAGACCCAATTGTTGAAATTGGGTTCCTCGTTCGATAAAATTAGTGTTGCTTGTCTAGTCTTTACTGCCCTAAAGCAAGCAGACTCTTGATCGTAGATGGATACGATCTTCTATCAAATCATTGTACAATATGTAGAGAAAACAGACGAACAAAACAAGCCAAGACATATTGATCAACTGAAGGTCAGCCAATATTTTAACAATAAATATTGGTCCAAATATCCCAGCAGAATTGAAGTTAAAAGGCACACTTTCGACCTCCCAAAACAGAAAAGTAAACAAAAAAATCTAACAACAATAAGTTTGAAACCATCAGTACAAAAATGAACTCTATCCCTTCACGAAACCAGTCCACACTTGTCTCTCTATGTTTTGCATTTTCTTGTACAACTCTTTCGCCGCAGTAATGTGTTGGAGTTCTTCTGCCAAATCCCCTAGTAAATGCAGGAAATGTCCCATACAACACCTGATCTTATTCATCTCTCGGACACCAAATGTTACAACGATTTATTCAACTCGGAGTTCCTGTTCATGTAATCAAGGTAATCCTGTCACAAAATTAAAACATAGAGTTAAATCATCTAAACAAATGGGTATGAAGTTGCCAAATTTAAACTAGGAAATGGCCAAAGCTAGATGAACATAGTTTTTGTATAATCCGGAGCTTGAGATGAAACTCGGAAACACCAGAGACAAGCATATGATTACTACCTGTAGTATCCCGACTGCAGCAAATTTATCGATGATAGTTTTGCTCTCTACTGGGTGCAGATTCAAAGGCTTCAACAATGATTCAACACACTGACAACAATCGTTAGAACTATAATTAATTAATCCGACGTTTATTGTAACAGATAACACTGACATAAACAGTAAGGAACTTATTATGTAGGCAATTTACTATATAGATTTTAGTGCAAAATGAGATTTTGACTTGGAGAGGTACTCTCTAACACTAGGTACATACTAACTATGGGTTACGGTGTTGAGATGTCGATTGTTCCTAACAATTTATGAGGACTGACCTTTGATGTAAATCGTTCATCCCAGTATGTATATTTCACATCCTGAAGTTTTGCCGTTTTTCGTAGATTTTCAGCAAAGACCCTCACATGGACAGCCTAACAGAAAAACAATAAGAAAAAAAAGTTACGATTTTTTTTAAAAAGTAAATTGAGAATTCAATTGCAGATTCATTAAATGGATACGCACATCTACAGTAGACCGGTTTCTTTCATAACAGCAGCCAAGGACAAAACCCCCCAGAGAAAGTTCTGAGATCTGCACAAAAACACCAAGTAAAGAACAAAAACTTGAAAGGTGAAGAAAGTGGATTAATGAGGAACACCCGAATATGCATCAGAAAATTGTGTCGTTCTAAGGTATTTATTTGGATTATTTCTTCTCTGATGTTAAGTGTAGAAGAAAATCACATATCAATGTTTTAAAATATGTTTTTACGCCTCAAGGCGGTTTGCTCTCACAAGGCGAGGCGGCACCTCTAGGCGTACGCCCTCGTTGCATAGAAGGCCTAAACTATTTCTTTTTTGAAGGAAAATGTTATCAACTATGTAACAACATGGGATAGTTTTTATACTTTACTACCGTCAAATAAAGTCCCAAGTGTTTAATAAACAAAATATTAATATTTTTGTGTTGCCCAACAACTAAAAAATAACCGCCTTGCCCCGCACGTCCACCTTGAAAGTTTTTTTTAAAACATTGTAACAAATAAAGCAGAATAACACAGGAATAATGAACTTACCAATGTTTGAAAATCTTTGGCCATTAAATCAATATTCGACTTCTTACGGAGTAGCACACTGCAACATCACCACATATAACGGAGTTTAACTTTCAGGGAACAGACTCATATGACAAAACAATACCGTCTGAAAGTACACAAAACACGACTAAACTCGAACGACAAACATAAATTGTGCTTCGAAATCAGTGAGTCATGCTCCACGGGGAGTTCCATTAGTCAATTGAAGTATCTTCTGTATCACTCAACTTAGTTGTGTTGATTTTCGACCCTCGATGTATCTTCTATTCTAGGTAATTTTTTTCTCAAATACTAGTTGAAGACAGCACAATATTAAAGACAATTTCATGAAATTCTCAAAGCAACAACTTTGCTCAAAGATTAGAGACACACACAATGCAGTGAATTACATTGCTAACTTTGAACAAAGACTGATTGACATAAAATGCAGAATATATCTACCTTAGCGGTGATGCAATTTTATTTCGAGGATCTGAAACAGCCAAACCGACATATTTGTTCCCAACATCTAATCCTAGCACACGGCCCTGTCCCAATACATTTGTCTTCACCAACTCATGGAACAATTTGAGGGGCTTCACGTACTTCATCTGTGGGTTCATAAAGCAAACCTTCATTATTAATTTTACTTTCGGGTGCAGTAGAAAAATTGAACACCATAAAATATGGGACAGAACAGTACTTGGCATATAATCTGTACTTCGGATATTCATTTCAAATGCACTCTTACACCAAAAGGATTCCACGGGCTATGAATTGTATAAATAATTAAAGTAGATTTGAAAGTACACAATGTGCATGTACGGCTGCTTACATATAAAGTCTGACTCTAGACCATAGAGAAAGTATAACACTAAGGCTTCACCCACAGATTGCCCTTTAAAATATTAAATCTCACATAATCGGTCAATATCAGATGTAAGTGAGCCCAAGAAATATGAAATAACAATCAGAAACATGTCATAAATTTTTTTTTTCTAAGTATTAGTTTGTTCTTTTCGTGGAGCAGATGAACTACAAAATATGAGGCCTCTAGATCTGATTTTCACAGTTACCGATTAACGCAACCACGAGTCATGAATCTCCCGAGTACAATCTGCCCAGACAAAAAAAAAAAGTGTTTTTCTCTTGAGATGCATAAAAACGCTCAAAAAACGGTTTTGGCTACGTAATACCTGTTCAAATTTAAAGTTCAAACTCCGATTTCACAGTGAATTTGTCAAAGATTGGACATAAGTAATGCTAATTGATCATCATCCACACTGACTTCCACACATGCTCCAACTGATACAGCGAGTCGCGCAGCTAATTGGTGCTTACACTGGAAGAATATGAAAAGACAAAAAAGATAACAACAACAACAACAATGTGTAAGAAAACCGAGCGTAGATAGATAACACCTCTTACAATATGAAGGTTATATTAGGGCACAAACTTACACAAATCTGTTCTCCTCTGTTTACAATGTCATAAAAGAATGAGTAACAAGCACAATAGTGTTCAGGAAAGCAAAAATACTCTTCTTTCCTCTTTGATTCTCCCAGAACCTGATATACCAAAAACCATGAATAACAAAAAAAAAACATCATTTTAACAGAAACCCAAACCCTAATCAATCAAAATGAGAAAACAAGTGTCTCAAAAATAAATAATTCACCTGAAAAACACAACGTCCACTGGGTTGTCCACAAATTCTCTTGACACCTCTTTGATCAACTATCTTAGTTGCTCGCTCAAAATTCTTCCCAAACAAGAAATGCAAACTGGAACAAGTATCATCAAAATCTAGATCTTTCCAAATATTATTTTAGTTAAGTCAATTGAAATTGGGGAAGAAAGGAATTACTGACATTGAAAGATGCTCGTCTGTCACTGTTTTAGTCCATTTGATTTGTTTATCATTTATTGAATAACAAGAAGAGGATAAGTATGGGATTTTAAACATACACATGATTCATTAGAAAAATGAAGAAACTAGAATAAGTAGTAGTTAAAGAGGTGAAATCAGAAGTAAACCTGAACGAGTAGATTGAATGTTTTTCCAGATTGTTTCAGCAACCGAACTGCTTGAAGACATTAAATTTCCATGTTTCTGCCATAAACACCCCAAGTATGTCAAAAGAGAGATAGAGAAACAACCGGCGAGTCAGAGAGAGGCGACCAGCGAGACGACCGGCGAGTCAGACAGAAGGAAATACTCAGGATGGGATGGCCGGAGAACTCGTCTTTTCGTGAGAACGTCCTCGAGACTCAGAGAGGGAGGGCGAGAGACGAGAGAGAGGCGGGAGGAAAAGGAGCGCAACTTGGATGAGTGAGATGGTCCATTTCACATACACAAAAATTAAGGGTTATATCCCCCAATACCCCCAACTTTGTGACCGGTTTCCTGCCTAGTCCCATACTTTATCAAAAATACTCCGATGACCCACTTTTTAAGATTCCGTTATTGCACCGTTAACTAGTCATCAGTTCTCTCTCCTCCATCTCATCACCTCTCTCTGCCACCTCATCGCCTTCTCCGGCAAAAGTCGTCGACCGACCGACTTTCTGGCCGGCGACCTTCAAACTTTAAAAAAAAAAATAATTTAATGTATTTTTCTCTCTCCTTTGTCTCTCTCTAAAAAGAGTTTTTTTTGTTGCTTTTAATTACTGATGAAGAATTGAAATTAGATGTTTAAAGGATGATAGAGAAAGTAATTAAAAGCATATTGAGGAAGAAAATGTTCAAAATGTCTCAGTCAACAACAGTTCAAATAGTAGACTTCCAAATGAAATAAACACTCAAGAAGTTGCAGTTGAAGGGAAAGATAATCAAAAGAGAATCATTCTGGATGGAAGATTATGAAGCGGGAGAAGGACTTTCTGAATAGAAAGACATTGAAGCTATAGAGACGAACTAGACTCGGAGTTGATGGATCCGCCTAATTAAAGGTATTAAGTCTATTGGGAGTGAAGTGGGTTTTCAGGACCAAACTTAACGAAAATAGGAGATTTCAGATGTACAAGAGGGAATTGGTAGCTAGGGGTTATGCACAATGCTATGAAGTGGATTATACTAAGCATATGCATCACTTGCAAGACTTGACACCGTTCCACTAATACTTGACAAAATAACACAATATGGATAGGAAAGTTTTCAGCTTGACGTGAATAGTGCATTTTTTTTATGATGAGCTCAAGGAGAAAATATTTGTGCAAGAACCTGAAAAGTTTATTAAGGGAGGGGAAAAATGAAGGGTTTACAAATTGAAGAAAGCTCTATATTGCCTCAAACAAGCACCAAAGGCATGGTATATGAAAATTTATGCTTATTTATGCATGAAGGCTTTGAGAAAAGTTCCAGTGTGACAGTGAGCAAACTTTGTCCACCAAATCCGTAGGAAGTAAAATTTTGATAAAAAATCTCAATGTAAATGATTTAATTTTTGACAGAAGTGCTTTGAACATTGTAAAGAATTCAAAATTCAATGATGACAGAGTTTGACATGTATGATATAAGAAGAATGAAGCATTTTCTTGGAGCAGAAGTGTTACAGAACTTGAATGGTATCATTGTTTGTCAGAGAAGATATGCGCGAGAGGTATTACTATGGACTGAGATGGCAAGTAGAAACACTATGAAATTCCAATTGTTATTGGTACAAAGCTTTGAAAGGATGAAAGGGGGATCAATGTATGGTATAGGTCTCCTTAGCATACACATGTCTAGGCCAATAATGTGTTACTAAGAGAATTCCAAGTTATTTGAAGGGAACAACCGAACTAGGCATCTTCTACGTGAAGGGAGAAGGCAACTCAAAGTGGCCGTTCAAGACTTGGCATTTACGGATAGTGGATATGTTGATGATCTTGATCATAGGAGAAATACTTCTGGATATGTGTCCATGAAAGGTCTGGAGTGGAGTTGTTTCAGTAGAAACTAATACAAATTAATAATAGATTGAGATAAACTTGTTTTCTTTTAATAATTCTTGTGTATACAATAGGAGATGTTCTTCCCCTTATATAATTACAAAAGTTACATATATAGAATATATTATA
>BEHA01050249.1:815106-841627 GCA_002897215.1 Eschscholzia californica subsp. californica | reverse complement strand
ATGCAATATCCGGTCTAGTATGAGAAAGGTAAATTAGTCTCCCCACTAAGCGTTGGTACCTTCCTTTGTCACATGGAACTTGATCTGAAAATATTCCCAAGTGATGATTTGCTTCAATCGGTGTATCTACTGGTTTGCAATCAAGCATCCCAGTTTCAACAAGAAGATCTAATATATACTTTCGTTGGGACATGAAAATACCTTGACTTGATCTTGCAACTTCAATGCCTAAGAAGTATTTTAACTGCCCCAAATCCTTCATCTCAAATTCCTGCGATAAATAGTTTTTCAGAGCCTCCATTTCCACTGAGTCATTTCCAGTAACAACCATATCATCAACATAAACAATAAGAGCAGTAAGTTTGCCTAACTTTTGTTTTATAAACAAAGTATGATCAGAATTACTTTGTTTATATCCAAATGCCTTCATGCTCTTTGTAAATCGTCCAAACCAAGCTCGTGGTGACTGTTTTAACCCGTACAATGCCTTCTTTAATTTGCATACTTTTCCTATTTCAGAATTCGTGACTCCAGGTGGTAACTCCATGTATACTTCTTCTTCTAAGTCTCCATTGAGAAATGCATTCTTCACGTCAAACTGTTGTAATGGCCAACCTTGATTGGCTGCAAGAGACATGAGTACACGAATAGTGTTTATCTTTGCCACCGGGGCGGAGGTCTCCTCATAATCCACACCATACGTCTGGGTATATCCTTTGGCAACAAGTCTGGCTTTGTACCTGTCAACACTTCCATCTGGATTCGTCTTTACTGTAAAGATCCAACGACACCCAACAATACGATATCCGTGGGGTTTATCAACAAGTTCCCAAGTGGAATTCTTTTGTAATGCATTCATCTCTTCATTCATAGCTTTCTTCCATCGTGGATCTGATAATGCTTCCTGCAAATTACTAGGAATAGATACAAAGGATAATTGATTCATGGTGCATGTAAATGACTTAGACAACCTATTGGTGGACACATAATCAGAAATTGGGTATTTGGCTTTAGAATTAATATCTGGTTCATAATTAAATTTTGGAATACCTTTAGTAGACCTTTCTGAATGTCTAGGTTGAACGTCATTAACAGTGGTAGGATCAAGTAATACCTGAGGTTCGACATTCGGAGGCATGTCTTCGGTAGATGGTGTTAGAAAGTTGGAGTCACAGGCAACTTCTACTACTTCATAAACAGTGGTAGGATCAAGTAATACCTGAGGTTCGACATTCGGAGGCATGTCTTCGGTAGATGGTGTTAGAAAGTTGGAGTCACAGGCAACTTCTACTACTTCAGCTTGATCTCTCCCTGTTGTCTGATCCTCTCCATTCTCATTAAATTCATCTTCACTACCCTAATCCCCTCTGTAATCTGCTCTGGTTCACTCCCCTTTCCATCATCACCTAGATTACTAGGCCTATTGAAATTACTTGTCAAATCCTCTAGTTCCTGAAATATATCCCCAATAATGGGGAACTTTCCTTCACTATCATTTTGTTTCTCCCCCTGAAGGGAAGATCCCATAAAATATGCATCTAATTCTCGAAACGAAACATCTAATGAGATATATACTTTCCCCTCCTCAGGGTCATAACAACGATAACCCTTTTGAAAATCAGCATATCCAAGAAACACACACTTTCGAGCACAATGATCTAATTTTCCTCGTTGATGTTTAGGTATATGAACAAAGACAACACACCCAAAAACACGTGGTTCTAGGTTTGGCATTGCAGGGATGGTGATAAGGTCATGGAGTTTTTTGAAAGGGGTCTGAAATTCAATGACCCTAGATGGTGTGCGGTTTATCACATAGGCAGCAGATTTTAACGCCTCTCCCCAATAATTTAATGGCATATTCATTCCGAAAAGAGATGCACGAACAACTACTAACAGTTGTCTATTCATTCGTTCAGCTAACCCATTTTGTTGTGGGGTATAAGCGTTAGAAGTTTGATGTCAAATGCCGTTATTTATCAGGAACTTCACCATGTCATTACTAGTAAATTCTCCTCCGTTATCAGATTGATACACTTGTATCCTCCTTTGGAATTGGGTCAAAACCATCTGAAAAAATACTTTAAATACTTCAAAGACTTCACTTTTATGAGTGAGTAGCGATACCCACGTCATACGAGTACACTCATCGATAAAAGTCACAAAGTAACGAGCTCCAGACAAAGAAGGAATACGTGCAGGACCCCATACATCAGAGTGAATAATACTAAAAGGTTCTGAACTTTTATTGAAACTTGGAGAATATGTAATACGGTGACTTTTAGCAAGTTCACAAATATCACACTTAAATTCTGAAACACTACACTTCGAAAATAACGATGAATTTAATTTCTGAAGATATCCGAAGGAGAGATGACCCAATCGCCGATGCCATAACCAAACATTAGCTTTTGCTTCTTCAATTCCTCCAACTTTATTCACCTGATGAATCCTCTGCTCTCCACTACTAGACAGGTCCAAATAGTAGAGATTGCCCTTTCTAACACCACAACCAAGAACCTGCCGCGTCACTATGTCCTGAAAAATACAGAATTGAGGCCAAAACGTCACAGTACATGCAAGTGCAGCAGTGATCCTACTGACTGATAGGATATTATACTCTAGCGCGGGAACAATGAGGACAGAGTTTAATGTTAGATTTTCAGATATGTCAGTGGAACCTTCCCCAATTACAGGAGAGGAACCACCATTTGCTGTGTATATAGAGGTTTGGGTTGAAGGTATAATGGATGATAATATGCTAGTGTCATTTACCATGTGATCCGATGCACCAGTATCAATTAACCAAGTATTATTCAAAGAATTTACAGATAAAACACTACCTTTAATTTTCATACCTGACTGGGCAACATTCACTGATGGAGGAATTATAGCAGAATCCTTCTTCGCAGATATGTTTTTCCTAGGTCGCTTTGTAAAATCCCACCATTCTGGATACCCAATGACTTCATAACACTTCTGTTTTGTGTGTCCCTTCTCTCCACAGTGGGTACACTCAAGATCAAGGCGTAAGGGTCTAGCCTCTTTGTGAGAATTCCAGGAACCTTGAGGTTGTCCCTTTTTATAGTTGACTGCCATAACTGAAGACTCAGTTACAAGTGTCTGGGTTCCCATCACCTGTTTGTGAACTGACACCCTTCGTACTGTCTGATAAGACTGTTCCAAAGTTAGTGGAGGGTCTTTTCGAAGAATCTCACCACGCACCTGATCATACATACTATCTAATCCAGAAAGGAACATGTGAACTCTAAGACGTCCTACATATTGTTGTAAGATGGCGATAGACTCAGCACTTTTTCCTTTCACATTGTTGCGTTGGTCAATTTCTTGAAAAATTGCTGCTAATTCATCATAATAGGTCGCAATAGATCGACCAGCTTGTTTTGTTGAGAAACACTTCCTATGTAACTCAAAGATTTGAGTTTCATCAGATGTGTCTGTGTACATAGCTTCAAGAGAGTCCCAAACTTCTTTCGCAGTTTCCAAACAAACATACCTGTTCATTAGTGTTGTGGACATTGAGTCACACAACCATCCCTTCACCTTATCATTCTCCGAGTACCAATTTTCATATTCTTCACTTCCTTCTGCAGGTTTCGCTTTAGTGCCACTAATATACCCCCACATCTTCCGACCATTAATACGCATCTTCATGACCTTTGACCAAAGGGTGTAATTGTTCTCATTCAGGGTATTACCAAATGGAAAGGGTGCATCGATGTGGTTGTGAACAACGTGAGGGTTTGATAGTACCATTGTTGCATCATCATTGGAACCCATTGAGCTTTCAATTTCAAGATTCGCAGCGGAATTCAATTCGAAATAACCAGGTTCAATTACCGAACCTGCTCTCGATACCAAGTAGAAACTAATACAAATTAATAATAGATTGAGATAAACTTGTTTTCTTTTAATAATTCTTGTGTATACAATAGGAGATGTTCTTCCCCTTATATAATTACAAAAGTTACATATATAGAATATATTATATAACGTATTTAGTATATCCCATATATCCCATATATCATATATATCATATATTCAATATATATCCCATATTAAGAGAATATATTCTATATTATGTATATATTCTATATTGAGAGAATATATCCTATATTCAACAATATCCCATATATCATATATGCAATATATATCCCATATTGAGAGAATATATTCTATATTATGTATATATGCTATATTGAGAGAATATAACCTATATTCAACAGTTTCATGGTCTTAAAAAAAACAACCAATGGTGACCTTGTTTACCACCCAAGTTGAATGAACTGCGGCAGGATTATGTGCATATATGTCTGTACGACTCGAGAAAATTTTGGAAAAAATTTGAATGGAGGAGAATGGAGGTACTATAATTCATTGTAATAGTTTTCGTATTCAATTGTCTAAGTATCATGTTTTTCGTGGCAAAAGCAAACATGTTCATGTAAGATTTCAATTATCAAGTACAGTTGCGGACCTAATGACAAAACCACTTATGTTGGAGCATTTTGAGAAACTCCGTAGTATGCTTGGAATGGTTACTGTGACTGAAATCTAAATACATGTGTTTTTAGCTCACGGGAAAGAATGTTAACTATAATTTAGTTGTTTCAGTTATGAGTTAACTAAACCAACCAGTTTGTTGAAATAAGTCCTTTTTTTTTTCTTTAAGAGAAATACGAGTTTGTTTTCTAGCCACTAACTACAAGTTCGTAAAGAGTAGATTGTGTTATTTTCTTTTATGTGTAAAAGTTTATATAACTACTGGAATGTCGAATAGAATAACACATTTCCTTCGTTCAATCTTATAAATTTTCTAAGTTCTTTTTTCTAACCATCTTCAATTGTTTTATGTGTTTACATGTATATTTATTTTCAATCTAAGATTACTACATCCAATTCTTTTTTTGTACACTTACTTCCTTTCATTATTTTTGGAAGAAGGATCTCATCTTCTCCATTTACTCGCTCTATAAACTATGTGAAAATATAGTTCTCCTCTAATAAAGCAAACAAAAATGCTAAACCGGCCGGACATTTGGAGCCGACAATAGCTCTAAAAGTGATGTGACTGGCCCCAACTGCTCATACCACGAGAAGAGAGAAACAACCTAACCAATTGGGGCGGGCCTTCGGGCAGTTAACCATTACTCTCAAGCAAACCAAAGTCTTCTACTCCATTTATTAGCCACTACACAAGAATACAAACTTACAACTTCACCAGCAATCAAGGAAAACAAAATAATAACAAGGTGATTAAGAGAGATAAACATCCCATTGATTAATGTTTTCCCCATAAGTAATCATCATTCCTAGTTATTTAACAACAAAAGTAACATGACATATACATTATTACAGCATCTCAAAATGACATTAATAATAAACAATTAATTTCAAATACTAATCAAGCCACAATATCAAGCTGAATGTGCCGGAGAAGTACTGGAATAACAACATCTGGAGAACTTAGCTGTGGAAGATGACCATCGGACGACATAACCTCAACAATGGAGTCAGATCCAATATTCCGATGAATGTATTCGGGCACCACAACGGGCACCGCCAAATCTTTACTACTCTGTAAAATATGGCAGGGGACGGTAACAACCCCTAAAACATGCCTAAAATCACTTTGGAATATAGTTTGTGCTACACTTAAAGCTATATCAGGTCTCATATTGAACAAAGTCCTACTGAATTCTTGAACTGCTATCGATTCCATATCTCCTCCCACAGCCATAGGTGCAAATCCTGAACACCATGCCTTGTAATTTGATTTCATCGCTTCGAATAATTGATTTAGATCCTCTTGCTCAAATCCTCCATAGTAATCCACGTCGTTTAAATACCTAAAAGTAAAACAATAATTGTTGAATAACAAAAACTAAAATGGTGTTTGGGTTTTCTGTATGAAAACCAATTAACACCTAAATGTGACTTGTCTTACCCTTATGGCCTTATTATCCAATTAGACGAGCCGTATATCAGATAAAACAAACAGTCTAAAATCTGACTCGATTGAGATAATTCAGACCTCGTGTCAGATTTCATATCATATGAAACAAGAAAAACACTACCTAAATGAAAACTAAAATGACTATTTTGGTCTGATGAATACGATTGAGACGAGTTATAGTTAAAAAAAGAACTACCTAGGGGAAGCAGCGAGCAGGACAAGTTTAGAGAATAGATCGGGGCGAGAAATAGAAGCTAAGACACCGATCATAGCTGAAACAGAGTGACCAACATAGATGCAAGATTGAATTTGAAGTTCTTCTAAAATGGCGAGAAGATCGTAAGCATAACCTTCTAGAGTAGAGTACCGCTCGAAATCGAAGTAATCAGGGTTTGTAGTTCCAGCTCCAATTGTATCGAAAACGATGACTTTGTAATCGTTTAGTAAGTGAGGAATTAGATGTTTCCATACAGATTGATCAGTACCAAATCCATGAGCTAGAACTATTACTTGTTTACCAGCTGATCCTAAAACCCTAATGTTATGAGCATCTTCAAGTATCCCCATCTGTTTCTTTCTCTCTCTGTATTGACTCTGCTTATCTTTCTGTTTCGTCTCTCTACCTCTATGATAGGAATAAACTACCTCTATGATAGGAATAAATCTTGGTCGTTGGAACTTATAGAGTTAGATATACCCGCCATAAATTCCTTAAATCATTAAGAGAGTAATAAAATATCTGCAATTTTAGGGTTAACTCCCGTATGGACCCTAGACGTGACCAATTTGCTCGTTCGACCCCAATTAGAGTTCTATTAAGAGTGTGTTAACTTTGATTTATCTTTTCTGGTTTCTCTTCTTCCACTGAAAAGTTTCTTCCTCAACATAGATAAATTGGGAGAGGATATCCACTCACTGAAACTTCTTTAGTAGGAAAGAGAAGCCCATGAACAATCTAACTAACCCATTTACGATACTTTTAGACGGGCATAGAGTAAAGATGTTGTTTTTAAACACCAACCACCAACATTTGTGTAGTTAGCTTATCGCATCAAAGTGTGACTCATGGGTCAATAGGTCGGATACATTAAATTATCAGGTAATGCCGACAACTTATAGATTCTTTTGTAGTCACTCATCCATGTTTCTTACTAGTTTTATTACATGGACTACATATGAAAATAAAGGATAAAAATATTATTGTTATTAGTTGATGGTGTATTCATACAAGATGGCTTATTAATGGTGTCAAACCAATCAGTATCTTTAGCAACCTAGAAAACCTTTGCGCTTATTTAAACATCGTTTTCTAGTGACACAATTTGATGCCATAAGATAAGACGGACAAAAAATATCACTATCGGAATTGAATTTTTTTTTTTTTTTTGGAAGTCGACTACGATCTACGTATGTCGTTACATTTGGCACTTGATACATCATAGATGTGATAAGCTCGATAACCGTCCACTCAAACACTAACAGAACCGGGCCTATAGCCCAACAAGACATGGCCTATAGCCCAACAAGACATGGCCTAAAGCCCAACAACATTATTTACACCCTAATAACCCCAATTCAAATAACCAAAGATTCCACCTTGTCTGGGATTCGAACCTGGGACATCCAGGGATTTCTGGAGTTTATGTCAACACCTTGGAACCACTTGGGCTACCAACTGTTGACAGAATTGAAGTTAAAAGGCACACTTTTGACCTCCCAAAATAGAGAAGTAAACAACATATTCTAACAAGGGAAATGATAGAGTGACTTAGAAATTGGTACTTAGAGGGTGACATATTTCCTCATTTAGAAACAAAAGCGGTCCCCACCGTAGTCAAACTTTGAAAAAACCTTGTCTTTTAGTGATTCCACATCAGCTGGGCATTAAAATGCCAAAAAAATTGGGCACTCTAGCATCTCCCTTCTAACAACAATAAGTTTGAAACTGTCAGTACAAAAATGAACTCTATCTAACAACAATAAGTTTGAAACCATCAGTACAAAAATGAACTCTATCCCTTCATGAAACCAATACTCACTTCTCTCTCTAGGTTTTACATTTTCTCATAGAACTCTTTCGCCGCAGTAATGTGTTGGAGTTCTTGTGCCATATCTGTAAAAGTTCATGTTAGTTAGTAGAACAGAAGATACAAAGTAAAATAAAGAACAAAATAGTTAACGTAGTTCGGTCGGAGGATCACGACCTACATCCACGGAGAAAGCCATTAATGGTTGTATTATATTATCTCCACAATCGTGGGATTGATTGGTTACAGACTCGAAGACTCAATGCAACTCAATGATAAAATACATAGAGGTCACTTCTATTTATAGAGTGACTTGGGTATCTCGATTCATCTCGATCCTTAAACTCTAACACTCCCCCTCAAGTTGGAATGCGGAACTTGTGAAGTATCCAACTTGAAGATTGAACTTAGAAAAGATGAATGTTGCTCGCATACTTTCGGAATCAAAGCTTGAGCTTGAACTTGAACTTGATTTTTTTTTTTTTTTTTAATGTCGAACAATCGGCAATGGTGTTGAATTCTTTGTCTGCAACTTGAACTTAAAATCGCACATAAACTTGATATAATATTCTTGTCTTCTTTCGTAAGTTTGAATACCATTCTTTTCTTCTTTTCTTTCTTTATGAAGCTTGAACAACATTTGGTGAGAGGGAGGACAACTTCAAATTTATCATCAAACTAAGGAGGAAACGATACCATATGTAGTTGATGATGGAAAATTGGAACAGGTAGACATAATGAATTCATCTTGAGGATCCATGAAGAGGATGATGAAGACATAGTGTCACAAACAAAATAAAACAAAAGTGACAGAAGAATTGTGTAACAACTGAAAACAGATGGATACGAGTGACATGAAGATTTGTCCCAAAAGAATGCTTCCATACTGTGGTAAATAAATTATGAAAGAACTATTCGCAACAGGGTGCCTGGTGGTGGAGAAAACAGTGACGGGATATTGTTGTCACGAATAATGTGGAAACTATTAAGGGGTCAAAAAAATGACCGGAAATAATGGTGAGATTGGAATTGGTTCGGTTATTGGCTGAAAAAAATGTGTTAGGAAAAAATAACCTAATTAACTTGTTCAAGAATATGGAGATAAAAGATGTGAAAGTAAAAGCAGAGACACCAAGATAATTTAACGTAGCAAAAAACCCCTCCAAGATAGAAGGTAAAAAAACCACGGGACCTAGTCCACAAATCTTCCACTATAATTAAATAATGGATTACACAATTCTTCCCTAAAGCAATAGGGGATTAACCAATTCTTCAAGATGTGTAGAAACACTCTTTGATAACAACTCTTCACCAAAACTGTGGTGGATAAACTGAACAAAGATATAGAAATCTCTTACTCCTTAGGATTTGAACAAATCCTAGATTATTAAAGGCTGAAGAAGATAACCACAAACTAAATTGCTTCACAAGATTAATAATCTTCTTTTCTTCAAACTAATTTTTTTCTCTTTCAATCTCTCTTGAAAGAACCACTTCAGAAATCTCTCTTTATCTGACTTCTCTTTGTTCTGAAAGTTGTGAATATCTTCCCTTTCATTCCCTTTTATAATGATAAATATGGAGGTTTACCAGTAGAAATAGGAATTCCATTTCAGGCTCGAAAAAATAGAAGTTTCTATTTTTTTCTCCAAATAAGGAATAAGAGAAATTTTATTTCAACTAGGAGTCTTTTTATTATAAGGAGGGACCCCAACAAACTCCCCCCTTCCGACTTATGAAGAGGGACCTACCACATCCAAACCTGCGACACTGCTACATAGCTCATGTTTGCCTCTGGGTAATGGTTTTGTCATCATATTTGAACTGTTGTCATCAGTATGGATTTATAGATTTTTCTCGATCTTCTACACATTTTCTTCAAGAACATCTTGGATCCACTGGTATCTAACATTCATATGCTTAGAGTTGGAATGGAAACTGAAATTCTTACTGAGGTGGATGACACTTTGATTGTCGCAACGAATAACATAATCATCCAGTTTCATACCAAGTTCTTCTAATAGTCTCTTCATGCATAACATATCCTTGCAACATTCTGTGATGGTAATATATTCTGCATCTGTAGTAGATAAAGCTACACACTTGTGTAGTTTAGATTTCCATGACACTTATCCAGAACTTGGCGTACTTCCGTACTTTAACATTGCTTCGGGGTACCTGATGATAAATGGGTCGGGCCCATTGACCATTAATTCATAGGCTTGGCACCGCGTAAGCCCACCAATCGTGGATTTCTGGGGGAGTTCCTAGCAACGAATTTTGGCCCATACAGTGTTGTTGGTCATAGATGATGACCCATTTTTAGTTAAAAGAAAAAAGTTGAGAGAGGTGCAGCGAAGAAGCTTTAGAGAAAAATCAGTCTTCGAAGTTGATGGATTCGTCTAAGGGTACTACGCCTATCGGAGTTAAGTGGGTTTTCAAGATCAAAATTAACGAAAATGGGCACGTGAGAAATACAAGGTGAGATTGGTAGCTAAGAGTTATGCATAACGCTTTGGAGTGGATTATACTAAGTATTTGCACCAGTTTCAAGACTCGATACCATTCGACTAATACTTACCGCAACAACACAACATGGATAAGATGTTTTTCAGTTTGAAGCGAATAGTGCTTCTGTCCATGGTGAGATAAAGGAGAAAGTATTTGTGCAACAACCTGAAGGATTCATTAAGGAAGAAGAAAAAAAAATCTACAAATTGAAGAAAGCATTTTATAGCCTCAAGCAAGCACCAAGGGCATGGTACAACAAATCGAGGCTTATTTTCTACGTGAAGGCTTTGCGAAATGTTCCAGTGAGCATACTTTGTTCACCAAAGTCATAGGAGCTAAATTTTTTATAATAAGCCTTTATGTAGACGATTTAATTTTCACTTGAAGTGATTTCAGCATGTGCAATGAGTTTAAAAACTCAATGATGATAGAGTTTGACATGTATGATGTAGGAAGAATGAAACATTTTCTTGGAGTAAAATGTTGCAGAATTTGAATGGTATTTTTATTTGTTAAAGAAGATATGCACGAGAGGTATTAACAAGGATTCAGATGACAAGTAGCAATTGTATAAGAAATTCAATTGTTATTGATACAGAGCTTTTAAAGGATAAAGAAAGAACTAAAGTTGATACAGTTTTGTTCGAATAACTAGTTGGGAGTCTCATGTATTTAAACGTGACTCGTCCGGACTAATATATGGTGTAAGTCTCATTAGCAGGTACATGTCTAGGCCAACCATTTCACAATGATTGCAAGAGGATTCTAAATTGTTTGAAGGGGACAGCTGAACTAGGTATTCTCTATAAGAAGGAAAAGGCAGCTTAAAGGGAGATGACAGTCTTAAAAAAACAAACAGTGATGACCTTGTCTACCACGAAAGCCGAATATATCCCAACAAAGCTACGTGCACATCAGTGTATATGGCCCAAGAGAATTTTGGGAAATTTTGGAATGGAGGTACTAACTATAATTCATCGCAATATTTCAGTTATGTAAATATCATGTCTTCATGGCAATAGCAAACATATTCATGTCAGATTTCGTTTCTTAAGAGATTTGGTGAATGAAGGTAAGTAGAGTTTTGAGGTATTGCAATTCTCAAGACCTAATCACAAAGCTACTTAAGCTGGAGCAGTTTGAGAAACTTCGTAGTATGCTTGGAATGATTCGTGTGTCTTAAGTACACATGTTTATATCGGTAGGGAGGGAAGTCGTTTTTGTTTCAAGTTTATCAAATCAACTAGTTTGTTGAAATAAATCTTATCCTTTGAGAGAAATACGAGCCTTTAACAGAAATATGAGTCTATTTTCTAGCACAACACTATAGCGTTGTAAAGAGTAGATTATCTTATTTTTTGTTCTGTGTAAAAACTATATATAGCTACTGGTATGTTAAATTGAATAACACATTTCCTTGGCTCAATCTTCTAACTTACTCTCATTATGCTTGAATGAACAATCTTATCTCCTCCTTTTACCCAATCTATAGACAATGTGAAAATATAATTTTCCTCTAATAAAACAAACCAAGTCTTATACTCAATTTATTAACCACTACACTATAATACAAACTTACAACTTCACTAGTAATCAAGAAAAACAAAATAAACTTTACAAGGTGATTAAGAAGTCATCATCTCTAGTTTCTAACAACAAAAACAACATGAAACGTACATTATTATTTCACATACTAATCAAGCTACAATGTCCAACTGAATGTGCCTGAGAAGTACCGGAATAACAATATCGGGAGAACTTAGCTGTGGAAGATGACCATCGGATGACATGACTTCAACGATCGAGTGAGATCCAATATTCCGATGAATATATTCGGGTACCACGACTGGCACAGCCAAATCTTTATTACTCTGTAAAATGTGGCAGGGGACGGTAACAAGCCCTAAAACATGTCTAAAATCACTTTGGAATACAGTTTGTGCTACACTTAAAGCTATATCAGGTCTGATATTGAACAAAGTCCTGCCGAATTCTTGAACTGCTGTCGATCCCATATCTCCTCCGACAGCCATAGGTGCAAATCCTGAACACCATGCTTCGTAATTTGATTTCATTGCTTCGAAAAATTGATTTATATCCTCTCGCTCAAATCCTCCATAGTAATCCACATCGTTCAAATACCTAAAGTAAAACAATAATTGTTGAACAACAAAAACTAAAATGGTGCTTGGGTTTTCTATATGAAATCTCAAATTTGTAGTTGTCATGCATAATTTGACTTGTCTTGTCCTTAGCTATTTAGACGAGTGAGACATGGTGAATCAGATAAAACAACCCGTCTGAAATCTGATTCGGTTGAGATAATTCGGACCTCATGTCAGATTGATTTCATATCAGAGGATGAACAAGAAAAACACTATATAGAATGAAATATTTGTCTGTCTAATTAATTAAACTAAAATAGCTATTTTGTTCTGATGAATACGATTGAGACGACGAGTTATATATAAAGAAGTACCTACCTGGGAGAAGCACCCAGTAGGACGAGTTTAGAGAAGAGATCAGGGCGAAAAGTTGAAGCTAAAACACCGATCATAGCTGAAACAGAGTGACCAACATAGATGCAAGATTGAATTTGAAGTTCTTCTAAAATGGCTAGGAGATCGTAAGCATAACCTTCTAGAGTAGAGTACCGATCGAAATCGAACAAATCAGGGTTTGTAGTTCCAGCTCCAATTAAATCGAAAACGATGACTTGGTAATCGTTTAGTAAGTGAGGAATTAGATGCTTCCATACAGATTGATCAGTACCAAATCCATGAGATAGAACTATTACTTTTTTACCAGCTGATCCTAAAACCCTAATGTTATGAGCATCTACAAGTATTCCCATCTCTCTCTCTCTCTCTCTCTCTCTCTCTCTCTATGTTGGCTCTGCTTATTTTTATGTTTTCTGTTTCTAGCTCTATGATAGTAATAAATCTTGGTCGTTGGAACTTGAAGTTCGGCTTATTAGGTATACCCGCCATAAATTCCTTAAATCATTAATTGGAGATTGGATAAACAAACGGTTAATAATTAAAAGAGAATAAAGAAAATTCTCTAAGGTATAAAGACTTCAATGAGATACTTAAGAATATTATGCGGATCGAGAATACTAGATCCGACGATCAAGAAAAGTCTGGATATACTTGAAGATGTTCGACGATATTCGAAGAATATATGAAGATACAAAAGATTTAGTTTCATATATTCAATATATCTCTTATAATTATATTTTAATAAATATTTTTTTTTTTTGAATAAGGTGATTGAATTATAAAGAAAAAGGGACAATAATGTACAAGCCAAAACGGCGAAAACGGCAAAAGAAAACAGAAAGACAAAATGCAAGAAACGAAGAGCAAAACCCGACACCATCAGGATTACATCGAAGAAATGAAAGCCCCCCAATTCCCCACTATGTCCGAAAACGATTTATATTTAGCCCTTGGAATGTTTCGGCTCCAATGAAACACAAAACATTTAGCTGAAAAAATTATATCTCCCACAGTCCCTGTCTTGTCGGAGAAGATTATTGAGTTCCTAGAATTCCAAAGTGCCCAAAGAATAGCCTTAGGGATCATGTTTATGATCGGATTTTTCCCTTTATACCCTCCCCAAGTAGCCAAGAGATCTAAAACTGAAGCTGGGGTAACCCACGAAACCCCCAGAGAGACATACCGCCATACATTGTAGGATATATCACAATGAATAAAAAGGTGCGAACTTGATTCCTCATCTTTCTTGCACATTGGGCACCTATTGGGGGTGGAGCAGCCACGCTTTCTCAACGAATCAATAGTAGGAACCCGCCCTAAACACGCCGCCCAAAGAAAGAAAGAGACCCTCTGAGGAACGTTCCGTCTCCACACATCCAGGAAAACCTTAGACTCTCGTCCAGAGAAATTAGACAAAACATCATAGCACGACTTAACTGAAAGCTCCTTGTTCTTCGATGCCAACCATTCCCTCGCGTCCGAGCTGTTGGATAAGGAAAACCTACCCAATAAAGATATTAACCGATTGAATTCGTCTACTTCCCAATCTCTGAGCCTGCGTCTCAACGGAATTGACCAAACCCCTTCCGCGGAATCAAAAAACTCGGTTATCATACCCTCCTTGTTCATACATATTCGAAATAAGATAGGAAAAGCCACACGAAGAGGATGGTCCACCAACCAAGTATCCTGCCAGAACTTGGTATAAGACCCCGAACCGACCTTGATCCTAGTATTAGAGTGAAATGAATCCCAACGGTTGAAAATTCCTTTCCAAACCGGGCAACCGTAGGTTCCTTTAGGGGGAAGAGAAATCCAGCCACCACTAGCTTCCCCATACTTTTGCCCGATGACAATCCTCCAAAGCCTATTTCTCTCGATCCCGAATCGCCAAATCCACTTGGATAAGAGAGCGTCATTCATAATTCTGAGATTTTTGAGTCCTAAACCTCCCATTGACTTCGGTCTACAAATCAGCTTCCAGGCCGCCCAGTGGATTTTCTTCACCTCTTCTCTCGAATTCCACAGAAAGTTTTTGAAACTCTTTTCTATATGTGAGACCACGCCGATGGGCATCGGAAAGAGGGAAAGAAAATAAATAGGAAGAGCTGAAAGGGCGGCCAAAATCAAAGTAACCTTACCTCCACGGGAAAGGGTCTTAGCTTTCCATGAAGAAAGTTTCACCGATACTCTCTCCAAAATTGAGTCCCAAAGCTTTTTCGATTTGTACCCATGGCCTAAGGGTAGCCCGAGGTAAGAAGTAGGAAGGGACCCTTTAGTGCATCCGAACAACCTAACTAGAGTATCTAGCTCCTCTACCTCACCCACCGATAAATATTGTATTTTTTCCTAAGTTTAGTTAGGAAATTAGATAACCCGAATCACTCTATAAATATGAGTTGGGTTACAAAGTTTAAACCGTCGAGTTATCGAGTTATGTAACCGATCAACCCCACATACAATTGTATGTGATGATTATTAATCGTGACTTTATCATATCTCTGATTATTATATAATCGTGAACTTAACAGTCTTAGTCAATTGAAACAAAAAAAACACGTGTTAGGCTAACCACGCCACAGGTAAGGGAGCGTGTGAGAATAGTCTCACGTGTTAGGTAAGTAGCAACCAAGAGTACAATGTATAGATCTTCTCCACTCATTGCCAATTGATTTTAAGTTGGATGACCACAAATTTAACAATTTCTTTCTTTACTGGAATGCCCATTCTTTGAAAAAATAAAAAAGAAAAAAAAAAAGTCTCATCCTCCATTTATTACCCACTACACTATAATACAAATTTACAACTTCACCAGAGTCAAGAAAAACAAAATAAACTTAACAAGGTGATTAAGTAATCCTCATCCCTAGTTTCTAACAACAAAAACAACATGACACCCATTATTATTTCACATACTAATCAAGCTACAATATCGCACTGAATGTGCTTGAGAAGTACCGGAATAACAATATCGGGAGAACTTAGTTGTGGAAGATGACCATCGGATGACATGATTTCAACGATCGAGTCAGATCCAATATTCTGATGAATATATTCGGGTACCACGACTGGCACAGCCAAATCTTTACTACTCTGTAAAATGTGGCAGGGGACGGTAACGAGCCCTAAAACATTTCTAAAATCACTTAGGAATATAGTTTGTGCTAGACTTAAAGCTATATCAGGTCTCATATTGAACAAAGTTCTGCTGAATTCTTGAACTGCTATTGATTCCATATCTCCTCCGACAGCCATAGGTGCAAATCCTGAACACCATGCTTCGTAATTTGATTTCATCGCTTCGAATAATTGATTTAAATCCTCTTGCTCAAATCCTCCATAGTAATCCACGTCGTTCAGAAACCTAAAGTAAAACAGTTATTCTTGAACAACAAAAACTAAAATGATGCTTGGGTATTCTGTATGAAATCGGAAGTTTAGTGTTGTCTTACTCTTGATGTATGATTTGGCTTGTCTGGATGACTGATTTAAGTGGGGTGACTTTTTTTTTTCTTTTTTATAATTGTCTAATATGTTATTCGTTTTTATAAGAAATTGAATCTTCAGTGTGTATGACTTATATACCTTGTGTTTTCATTGAAGTGTTCAGCGTGTCTCTAACCCTTGACTTCTAAGGTGGAAGATTATACCTCTTACCACTCCAACCAAGAGTTGTTGACAACTTATATACCCTATTTTGCTCTGATGAATACGATTGAGACGAGTTATAGTTAATTAAAATAATACCTAGGAGAAGCAGCGAGGAGGACGAGTTTAGAGAAGAGATCAGGTCGAGAAATTGAAGCTGAAACACCGACCATAGCAGAAACTGAGTGACCAACATAGATGCAAGATTGAATTTGAAGTTCTTCTAAAATGGCTAGGAGATCGTAAGCATAACCATCGAGGGTAGAGTATCGATCGAAATCGAACAAATCAGGGTTTGTAGTTCCAGTTCCAATTAAATCGAAAACGATGACTTTGTAATCGTTTAGTAAGTGAGGAATTAGATGTTTCCATACTGATTGATCGGTACCAAATCCATGAGCAAGAACAATCACTTGTTTACCAGCTGACCCTAAAACCCTAATGTTATGAGCATCTTCAAGTATTCCCATCTCTCTCTCTCTCTATGTTGGCTCTGCTTATTTTTATGTTTTCTGTTTCTAGCTCTATGATAGTAATAAATCTTGGTCGTTGGAACTTGAAGTTCGACTTATTAGGTATACCCGCCATAAATTCCTTAAATCATTAATTGGAGATTGGATGAACAAACGGTGTTGGTGAACTCTCAGCAATTTTAAGGTTAATTCCCATTTGGCCCCTAGATGTGACCAATTTGCCCGTTTGACCCCAGTTACAGTTCTGTTAAGACTACGTTAACTTTGATTTCTCTTTTCTGGTTTCTCTTCTTCCACTGAAAAATTTCTTCCTCAACATAGATGAATTGGGAGAGGATATCCACTCACTGGAACTTCTTTAGTAGGAAAGTGTAGTGGTCAAAAATCGTATTGGGCCCACTTCGTCTAAAGGTCGCCTATACCGAGCCTACTTCGAACAAATATCACTTGGGCCCGACCCACTTGCCTACTAGTTGGACACTCTCTAACATGGAATTCGGCCAATTAAAGGTCCAAACGGCTCTAAGCCCTTGTGAACGTCCATCTAGACGAACAATAACCTATTAAAAGCAACAATACTCCAAGCACCCCTTGGTCGCCCTCAACCGAGTCTGCCGGTTACCGAGTCAACCTCAACTCCGGAGACCTCGCCACGTATTCATTTGACGAAGTCCCTCTAAAACCCCACGTCGCCTTAAGTACCATTAGGCTATCTCAGACTACGAAGAGCCTAAAGTTGAGGCGGCGTAATCGTACGATCGAGTTACTCCAGGTGACAGATCGATGACCAAAAACGAGTCTCCCTTAGGGTTTGGGGTCACCCTCGACCCTAATTATCTCGGATCTAACAGACTCCACGAGTCCATCAGTCGCCTATAAATAGAAGGAGACTCAGACTCCAAAGGCATCGAATACCGACTAGAAAACTACAAAACATTCTTCTCTCTCTCTCTTCACACACATTCAGTACCTTCTGATCAGTGCTCTAGACGACGATAATCGACCTTCGAATTCCAGAAGACTTGAAGGGTAATCTTCTAGGGGATCACTCTAGACGACGATATTACATCTTCAAGCTCCATCACCCTCGAAGTCCTTCTGAAGTCCTTTCGAGACGACCTCTCGACCTGCTCCAGGAGATCAATCCGACCAACTATCCCGTAGAGTCGAAGCTCCGATCACTCTACGAGTCTAGCCACCCTCCGACGATACAACACGGTGACACCCTCAACATTCAATCGTTTAAATACTTATCTTTTATAGTTTGCTGACTTGACCGTCGGAGTGCCCTTGGCAAGACACCATCCCGGTGTCCCCAAGACTTCACGGTTTTACTTGTTTTTATCTGTCTACAGGTCCAACCGGAACTTCGTCCGTCTCGTGGTCTAAAGCCCAAGTTGTCGGTGGGCCACCAATCGACGATCTATTAATTGTGTGATTTTCTGCCGTCCACAGAAAGAAAAGCCCATGAACAAACTAACCCATACAATGTGTTGACATATACTGCAAAAGTTCCTGGAGGTCCTTGGTTCGATACCCAGAAGAGGTGGAATCCTTTTGTTATTGAATTTGGGATCGTTAAGATATTAATAATGTGAATAGACTTTAAGTCATAGTTTAGTCGGACTTTAGACCTGTTCTTGTTACCTTGGTAGTATTGTGCTTATACCATTGTAATGACGAAAAAAAACTAACCCACAGGATACTTTTAGATGGGCATAGAATAAAGATCTTGTTTAAACACCAACCACCAACATTTGTGTAGTTAGCTAATCGCATCAAAGTGTGACTCATGGATCAACATGTCCAATACATTAAATTATAGGGAATGAGCGTTGGGCCCAAAACTGGGCCCAAAATTGAAACCCAGACCACAATTGGCCAAAAATGTAAATGAGGTCCAATGGGTCAGAGAGCCACGCGAAATTACCGTTGCCCCCACCGATCTGCTTCAAATTTACGATAAATGCCACTGAAAATTTGGGCGCGAAAAAGTGAAATTTTCTGAAAAAGCGGGATTTCGAGGGGACGTGCGTCAGGCGAACTGACCTCTGTTTTATCAAATTTACGAAAACTGCCACTCGAATTTACGAAATATGCCACTGAAATTTGCCCGGGAACGCAAAATTTTCGTATTTTACTTTCTCTCTCTACTCCGAATTTTACTTTCTCTCTCTACTGTTTTACTTTCTCTCTCTAATTCTCTTTCCAGATTTATTTCTCTTTATTTATTTAACCAAATCCTAATTTCTCTCCTAATTTAACCAATTTCTAACTAAATTCCTATTATCTCTCCAATCTCAACAATTTTCTCTTCAATCTAAACAAATATTTCCAGATTGGTTCAAAATTCTTTCTTTATTTTCTAGATTTGTTTCTTATCTCAAATTTCGAATTTTTCAAGATTAGTTCAAATTTCAAATTTTTCTCTCTAACTTTCCAGATTTATTAATTTAACCAATTCCTAATTTCTCTCAAATTTTAACCAATTTCTAACTAATTTCGAATTTCTTTCTAACTAATTTCTCTCAATTTTTTTTCCAGATTGGTTCTTGTTTACGGAAATTGTTTAATTTACTGGGGATTTCTTGTGTACTAGACACTTTAGTGTTGGGAAATTTTATGGTTTACCGGAAACTGTTTAATTTACTGGGGATTTCTTGTGTACTAGACGCTTTAGTGTTGGAAAATTTTCTGGTTTACCGAAAACTGTTTAATTTACTGGGGATTTCTTGTGTACTAGACACTTTAGTGTTGGGAAATTTTCTGGTTTACCGGAAACTGTTTAATTTACGGAAAAGTTTCTTGTGTACTAGACACTTTTGTATTGGAAAGTTTCTTGTTTACCGAGAATTGTTTTATTTACTAAGAATTTTCTTGTGTACTAGACACTTTTGTACTCGAAATTGACTTGTTCACCGGGAATTGTTTTATTTACTAGGAATTTTGTTGGGTTATGTAATAGACACCGAATTTCTCTCTAGATTTTTCCTATTTTCCCTCTCTCTAAATTTTATTCCTTTTTCATATTTTCTCTCCAGATTTTTCTCTTCCCATATTTCCTATTTTTATTCGTTTTATTTCTGTTTAAACATGTTTTCTCTCTCCAATCTTACTACTTTCCTTTTCTCAAAAAGATAGAGATGATGGCAAGAATATAATCGATTTTGAAATATTTATATATAGATAGAAAATTTATATATCTTCTTCTTCTGTTTCTCTAAAAAATTTAGAGAGAGAAAGAAAAAAAATATTCCAGATTTCAAAAATCTTTCCAAAATCTGGGCGGGGGGCTTAATTACTTTAGATGGAATCTTTCAAAAATCTGGGCTGGAGTTTTAATTTTCGCCAAAACTTAATCCCAAATTTTCAAAATTTGAACGAAATAAGAAAGAATCAGCATTTTTGAGAAGGTTTTAGAGAGAGAAACAAAAAAAACAGAGTATTTTCGGGATTTAGATATATTTGGGAAAAATTGGTGCAATTTCAGAGATGATGGAGGAAATAAACTTGAAAATTTTAGAGAGAGAAAGAAAAGGAAAGAATGGTGCAATAGCAAAGAATTTGGAGAAGAAAGATTGGAAATGTAGAAATTTAGAGAAAGAAAGAAAAGGAAAGAAGGGTCTTTAACAAAGAATTTGGAGAAGAAAGATTGGAAATGGAGAAATTTAGAGAGAGAAAGAAACGGAAAGAGGGAAGGGAAGGAAGTAACAGGAATGGGATGGGATAGAGCATTTAATGTTCTTTCCTGTTTCAGTCACACATCTTAGGGAAAAGGGGGAGGGTTACGTCCAAGGGCAAGATGGGAAGAAAACTAGCAAAAAAAAAAGGAAAAAAATAATTCTCTGACATTTGGACCATTTGCTCATTTTCTGCCATGATTGGACTGAAAACTAGTTTATCCCACAAAAATTGGACCATTGACTCATTTTTTGATTAAATTATCAAGTAATGCCAACTTATAGATTCTTTTGTAGTCACTCATTGATGTTTCTTTGATGGTGTATAAGTGTATTCATACAAGATGGCTTATTAAGAGTGTCAAACCAATCAGTATCACCAGCAACCCAAAAAACTTCGCTAAACACCTTTTTTTTCCTGGGATGCATTTTCAGGCCATAAGGATAAGACCAGCAAAGAATATCACTAGTAGTTCACAAAGTTGAACAACAAAATGCAAACGGATTGGAGTCATACCAATAGACCTTAATTACTGTCTGAAACACAGAACTCTAACAAAATAATAATACATCAGAATCTACCCTTCTCTGCTTACTCATAATTATAGGTAGTAGAACATTAAGAACAGAACCCTCCCCCCAAACTTGTTCTTCAAAAGTAAATGAGAAATAAAAGAATCTAGAACTTGATTTGTAAAGTCAATTACCAGTAACTTGAATCTAAGAACACCTAAACTCTGACTTCTTCCCCTGGTTATTATTATTATGTACATTAGCCTTTTTTATTTGAAACTCCTATTCCTGTTTATACTTTATTCACAGAGCAGTCAGCATTTTTCAGGTGTTAATATTGAGTGGAACCTCCGATTCGTCCGAATTAAAAGAGTAAATATCGACTGGTGCATTAGTACAATGAGTCGTGCTATCGTTTCGGGAGCCTTGACGGTGATCAAGAAAGATCACCACTACACTTATATCATCGTGGAAATGACGTCTTACTCCTTTCTCGATTTTTTTTATATCGTCGTATCTCAACTCTCTCTTCTTTGCAGCTTCTTGTAAAGCAGCTCTCACTAATCTTCTTGCTATTCCCTGCCAAAAGCAGTTGGACCAACAAAATAATAATCAGAAAAGAAAATAATCGAGACAGACTTATTTTTTTAGTAATGGAGATGGAGATATGGTTGAGCTTATGAGTCCACCAGAAGGTGTGAACTTACTCGTCTCGGGTTTTTGGAGACAATATCGACTGCTGTTTCATCGCTTAATTGCTCCCACAGTCCATCTGTAGCAAATATCAAGAACAAATCTTGTGGTTTTATCTTTCTTATCTCGATTGAAGGTTCTGCTGTCATGACTGGTCGTTTTAGAGGAATCGGATATCCAAATTGTTGGTTGGGTTTCTTTAAATACACATCTCCAATAGATCTGGATACCTGGAAACCAAGTCCATTATAATTATAACTTCATCAACACCTTTTGGTAGAATGATATCAATTTAAACAGCTAGTTATATATTGAAGGAAAACATGAATCATCACATAAAGTTTTAACCTGTATGATATATCATGTGATCCCACTTGGAGTATAAAGGTAGCAAGTGAGAAATTATCAATTCTTGTGATTAGATATGTCTAACCCTTTAGTAAAGAACATATAAGCATCTAGAATATACGAGGAAAAGTATTAGGTATAGCTAGTAATTTACATGTTATTCCTTTTGACTTAGATCTCATTTATTGAATGGAACCGTACTTCTGTTTTGCCGTATGAAAAGCAAATCTAGAGAGGCACACCATGTGATTCTTGAAAATTGACCAGGAAAGGAGGGAGGAACTGAAATAAACAGCTTATCTATTCACATATCTAACTCGTGAGAATGACATGGGATAGATAGGTTCCACTTCATTTCTCTCTTTTTTTCTTCCATTTTGTATAACATTATACTATTATAGTTTAGCAATAACGCCCCCCGTAAATTGTAATAAACAACTAAACACAACGAATAATACTTTTCAGTTGTTAGTGCACTAGGGTGAGAAGTTGGAATAATCCAACTTTATTTTAAGGAATAAGTTCTTATTTCTTCAATTATTAAGGTTCTCAGCATCAAATCCGAAAGTATCTATTAAGCAATGAAAACTACTTCTGGACTAAAATATTATCACTAATTAGTGGACGCAAGGGGCTGACCCGATAGGCGTTCTCTAACAAGATAAGGAGATGCAGAAAAATTTTTGACTTAGGATAAACCAGAAATGAGAAAATTTTGCTCAACCTTTTCAAAGGGGTGGTTTTGCATTGATTTTCGACATAAAGAACCCTATGAGCTAATCGACTACTAGTCCACTCGCCAAATAAGAGAATGTTCTATAGCAAGGCAATTCTGGAGTTTCGAATCTCATCTTCTAATATTCATAGAGGCTATAGTGTTGCATGTCTGACTAGTGACTACCGTCAAATCTATTTGGCAAAAACCCCGGAAGGGCGAATCATTCATTATACACAAATGCAAATAATTTTACTTCTCCTAGTGAATGAAACCCAACAAGCGTGACATCCATCCTAATAACATGTATCGAATTTAATTGTTCTTTGGAGATCATTTGTATAATCTCTAGGTAGCTCTTTCGATATCAACCTACAAAATACTAATCTGATCTTCGGATTAACATAATCAAAGTATTCAAAAACTCGATAGCTAAATGAAATTCAAGAACTCAACTAGGCTTCAAACTAAATTGTATTGATTACTGAACTACCAAAACCCCACAAGTGATGAAGTGAAATTGAACAAATCAAACAAGAAAAGCATAAAAAATGAGAATTTATACCTGAATTATGCCTTTAATTCGCCAAACTCCACGAGTATAAACAACAATATGATTATCATCAGGATGAAGTGCTTCAACTTCTTTCCTAACTTCCTCAACTGCAACATTATGATCAGTTGATAATCTTTCAGCAACAACATGAGCATTCCTGCCCTCTGATAATCTCTTCCCAAGAACAGCTCTTGAATCCCCTAAATTTGCTACATATAAGACATCATCAGAAATAGCTCCAACTAAACAACATGATCCAACTGAAGCCATTTGAGGTCTAGCTGGCCATGATCTCTTTACTAATTTCAAAAATCCCTCTTCAGTTGCATCAAAAGCTTTCTTAATTACATCAGTAGATAATCCTCCTTGCTCAGAAGCCAATTCTAAAAATTACCCAAAAAAACAAAATAAGAAACAAAATTAGGGTTTCATTCATAAAGGAGATTGAGTGGAGATTGATGAAAAATAAAATAAAATTAGGGTATGGGTAGGTTAGATAAGTTACTATGAAGGTGAGGGAAGAGATGGGTATTAATAAAACGAGAAGCTTCAGGACCACCATGACCATCATAAACGCCAATATAAGTAGCAGAAGGAGAAGTAAAAACTTGAGTTTGATCTTCAAGAGAAGAATTAGCTTGAACAACAGCAATTGAGAAATCACCAGAAGCGTGTGGTTTTAAATCCATATGCCATAGAAGTCCATCTCCTCTTAAATGTCCAAAACATCTCTCAAATGGTCTATAACATGTTCTTAACATCTTCTTCTCTCTCTCTCTCTAGAAATCTCTGTTTTTGAGCTTCTATTGTAGTGTAAATAGAATTACCTTAACAGAAGAAGTAGAAGAAGAATAAGGCAGGAAGGGTAAAAAAAATGTAGATAAATAGGTTAGAGAGAGAAAATGGTATCAGGGTGGAAGAACTGAGGATTCGAAGGAAGAAGGAGGGAGAAGAGGTCTGAAGTCGTGTCAATACCGCGTGAAAGAGAGAAAAGTTTATGCTAGTGACTCTTTTCCACGCGTTATATAGAAAGAGTGGGAGTTTTCTCTTTTTTCAACCACTTTTCCTTCTTTATTTCTTTACTTTTATGGATCCATATTGACTTCACCATTGGGTGTTTCTCTTATCCTTTTGGAGTTTTGGTTTGGGGCTTTCGGGGATTGGGCTAACGGCCCAAAATGGGTCGCGAAATCAGAGTCTAATCCGAGGGAGTGAAGAAATTAGCGACAAGTCCACGAAGTCCGAGATTGAATAAAAAACATAGAAACAATCTTGGAAAACTTTTAGAATTTACAGTTCGTAAAATTGAAAAATGTCCGAGATATCTGAAAAATTTAGAAAATTTCTGACGTCAGCGAAAATTTGGAAGTGACCGTTGCAGTAAATGTCCCGTCTCTATCAATTTCTCTCCCACGCCTACTTACAAAATCAGTTTTCTTTTGTTCTTTCTCAAGAACTGTTCCCCTTTCCCAAATTTCATTTACTAACCAAAAGCAACAGCTAGAAGTCCAAAAATCAACAACTTCTGAAGCATCATTCTCCATCGAAACACCTGTTACTCTGCAAGAAAGAAATTAAAGCAAGAATCATCTTGGAAAAGTAGTCTTTTTCATTCTCTCTTATCAACATAACCTAAATCACTTGAACTTTTTGATTTTATCTGATAATCTTACTGATTTTTTTTTTTCGTTTTAAAAACCCTAAATCTTCAAAATTTTGTGATTGATCTTTATTTAAGAGCCCGAAATTCTGAAAGACATTTTTGTTTAATTTTTATTTAAGTGCTCATGAATTCCTTATTCAAAAGTTCAAATCTAAGCTTGCGGGATGGAAGAAAAAACTCATGTCCCAGGCAGGTCGTACGATAATCAGTAAGACGACTCTTAGCCCCATCAGCATATACTTTCTAGGCCTCTCCATTATTTCTCAAGGGACCTTAAATCAGTTGGAGAGGATAGTTAGTAACTTTTGGTGGGACCACAATGATGATAAAAGAGAAAATGCGTTTTCTCCCTTGGGAATTAATTCAGAAGCCCAAGGATCTTGGAGGTCTAGGTGTCCGGTCGTTGGCCAAGATCAACAAATCCCTAGTGGCCCAACTGGCCTGGAGGTTCATCAATCAACCAGAAGCAACATGGGTAAAATACTTAAAGCAAAATACACAATTAGAGGAGACAGAGACAAATAAATAAAATGCTTCTCCAACTTGGTTGTCGCTGCTACACGTCCGAAAAACTCTCCGAGCAAATGTGTGTTATCAGGTGGGAGATGGATTTACCATTAACATATACCGAGACCCTTGGGTGCCTACAATTCAAGGATTCTTACATGAAGTTAGACATCGGAGAAACACAACCCACTTCAGAGTCTCAAATCTACTAATAAGTCACACTTAGAATGAACAAATTATCAGAGATCTATTTGAAGATGCATCAGCCCAAGAAATATTAAAAAGATTCCATTTCAAGACACATGACTCAAGATAGGTTAATCAAGAATTACATTTGAAGGGGTGATGCGACTCATCCTGAAGGGGAAATCCTAAACTCAAGAAAAAAGGGTTTGGGCTTTCCATTAGAAGCGTCAATCGAATAATATATAGACAAAATTAAACTCTAATATTCCCATTCATGACCAAACTAAACCAAACAACACTACAAGGCATTGTGATAACAAGGAGCCACATTATGGGGGCTACTGGTCCCAGTAATCACATTCTTTTCCCGGATGAAAAAAATGGCCCCAAAAGAGTTTATCTAGATAAAATTTTTTTGGGTCGCGTGAACAATTTTATAATGGTTGTCGATAAACAATTATTGTAGACGACCTTTATTTATTTTGAGTGAAACTTTTTTGGCCTTTTTTCGTTACCCTTTTGT
>BEHA01050249.1:798815-810908 GCA_002897215.1 Eschscholzia californica subsp. californica | reverse complement strand
TGAGGTGGAGAGAAATATTTCCTAACTAAATTTATTTTAAAATTATATTAATGGGAGGGGTAGTTATGACATTTAAATGAAAATAGGGGGCCAAATTTGAATTTACAAAAAATAGGGGGCCATAAAGGAAACTGGTCACAAAGTAGGGGGCCATATAGGAATTAACTCTAGAACTATTTTGGTGTTATCTGAATAGTATGTTTGATTTGACTCGGAAAAAAACTGTGTCAAAATTGCCCATTCTTAATTACTTCTGATGATTATGATCTCTCGATGACTTATAATTTTAGGTTTATAGTAGGTTTTGCTCCATTCATCTAATGCTAGAAAACACATTACATAATGTGTATAAACTAGACTAGGGTCAAAGAATTTTGTCAAAGTGCTACTGCCAGCATCCCTCTGTTAGGTTTTGGTATCCCTAAATGTGGTTTTCGAATTCAAAATGCCATTGCGATTTCATTTCAAAATGACCATCAATGGACAGGTTCAAACTTGGATGTATGCCACAGAGAATAATGATCTACTTCTTTTTTTTTTTTGTTAAAGGGCAGATCTACTTCTTTGGATCTTTAAGTCAACTTAGAGTTTTCACCATGAAAGAATGTTAGGTAGAAATGGTGGTGATACCTTTTAAACATTGCCCTTTTAGACAATATTCTTTTTATAACTATAATGGATGAATTTCATCAAAAAAAAAAAATTATAATGGATGCTATACTAAGGCAATTTGAGAAAATAAAACATATGTAGAAAGAGAGATTCATAATATACATTTTTGCTTAGGAAAAATATTCACAATAAACATTTATTATTCGTGTGTGACATGAAACTGAAACCGACATAAAAGATTTTACAAGATAGCATGGAAACGGTTTTACGCAAGGTAAGGGAAAAATAAAAAGAGAAGCGAAAAAGATAAATTTCAGAATTCACATTGGTAATAGTCTAAAGAGGTAGGCAAATCTAATAGGGTCGGCCATTTATCGTACCATATCAAAATTTCTTTATATGAAAATTGCAAAATCAACCAAGTTGAAAGTCTTATAGGAAAACAAACACATCAAATTTAAGAACAAATTAGTGGTGCTAGTATAACCAGGTAGTTTTGCTTGAGGACATCATTCCTTTGTCTCTGTCTTTCATTTCACACAATTTATTGCCTTCACAGATTCTACCCTCACCTTCCAACTACCCTCTCTCTCTCTCTCTCTCTCTAGAAGACAAGTAACACTTCTGTTAAGAGTTTCAGTCAAATAAAGAGGAGAGAATGACATCCATATTGAAGACATTTATGTATAAGAGTTAGCCCTACAACTCATTATAAAGGAGCATCACTTGCTTTTAATGGCTTTCCAAAGGAAAGGTGGAGAATCCAAGAATCATAAGGAGGTGGTGGGTCTCTCAAATGCCACCATTTCTAGTGTGTTCAGTTTCAGGGCTTTCTTTTAGCTTGTGAACCCCCAACTTGAGCAATAATAACCATTTTCCCAAGATGGGTCCTCATCTGTTCTCTTTCCATGCATCTGTAATAGACAAAAAAGACTCATCTCTCACTGCAGTACCAGAGAACAGAACTTCCAATATAAAAGGAATAATAACTCACATCACTAAATTCTAACATTCAAACAAGTAAAATGAGTTCAGTACGAGTTGGAATCTTCGATAAATTACAGTTCACCTATATTTTCACAAGAAGTAATAACACAGCTTTTAACAACAACTAGCCAGTACAGAATTTAAGAGACCATAAGTGAAAAACATCTCGGCCAGAACACGATCGTGTCTTAATTATTGTACTTGTGTTGACCTAAAACTATATGGTTTCGGCAGTAGGGGCAGTCCCCGCATACTTGAACCCATGGGTCTAAGCATTCCGTGTGGAATTGATGCCGGCATGGGAGGTATATCAACTCATCACCCTCGGCAAACTTTTCCAGACATATACTACACTCCAACATTGCTAAAGACAATTGGCTTTTCACCTCATTGCTGAAAACTTCTTTTTGTAGACATTTCATCTCCACGAGGCTGAGTCCCGGTGCCTTCTGTTTCGTAGCGTCTTGTGATGATGGTGGTACGAGGTTTGTCATGGTAGATGAGTAGTTTCTGTTAGCAAGTTCGGCTAGAGAGATACCTTCTGCTAACCAGTGAATTGGGGTTTCAGTCTCCCTGTCACGTGGATCAACTTGCCTAGTTCCGTCATTGTTCGAGAGCTCGTCTGAAGAGATGCCCGAGAAAACTCCAGGATTTTGTCTAGCAGCAGAGGAAGGAAATTTTGTTAAATCCCTACTACAGGATGGATATTATAATGGAATGGAAGAATGCATCTCAGAATGGGCTTCTTCCAACATTCTTCCTAAAATAGTTTTTAATAATTCATTGCATGAGAGTAATGACAAGAACAGTGCTGGATTATAGAACTTCTGTTTTTACCCAAAACGGGGTTACTCTGAAAGTCTTACTGGCGAATAATGTGGGCTTACATAAATGCTTGAAAATGGAACAACGTTATCACATGGATAGTTAGATTCAACTTAGGCTAGCACAAACTACAAGGTATACATCCACTATATAAAGTTGGCAGCTGAAAAACTGAGAAAACACGGCTCAAAATGGTATTTGTCCACCAAGACACGGGTCAACCGCGCTGTTGTGGGTCTAAGTTTTAAATTTCTAGACCCGCCAAACACGGCATGTTAGGAAAAAAAACACGGTCCGCCACGACCACATTAACCTGTCAGAAACGGGTTATTTCAATTGATATAAAATTACTACCCACTTTTTTACAATTAATAAGAAATTATTACTAATTAGTAAAACAAAGTATTTTACTTGCAGTTGGATCCAATTATATCTTAATACGTTTTAGTTAAACCATACTTCAAGTAATGTGCAAATGCTCTAATGAAGCTTGCGTTGTATGAATGTGAGTAGTTACATCAAAAAGTTCATGAAACTTCATTGTCTTCTTTATGGACGACTAATCAAACCAAATACTAAAAAATACTAACTCTCCATCACCATATACTATTATTAAATTTTGGAAGGTAAGACATAGTCATTCAAAGCCTCAATCTATTAACAGAATATAGTTTTACTCTCTCATGGCTTTTACCAACCCATGGCTTTTACCAACCCATGGCTTTTACCAACCCATGGCTTTTACAAGGGTTCATTAGTTTATTTTTTAATAACTTTTAGCTTTTACCGAACCATGGCTTCCCTTTTAGTATATTTTCATTGAAAAGATGAAATTTATATAAAAAAAATCAAAGATGCCCTTGGGCTTTATACATTGTCTTATAGATATGATGGTTAGTTATGGAGTTATGATGGTGGTAGTTGAGGTACGGACCTGGTGGTAGGGTTGTAATTTGGAGGTGGTAGTGGTGGTCGAATTATAGAGTATGGTGGTTGAGTTGTTGGTTATGAGGTGGTAGTGGTTTTTGATTTATAAAAGATGTCTTTAAGATTTTCTATAAATTTTGTCTTTTTAATGAAAAGATGCTTAAAACGAGGAATAAGACTATGATCATAAAATAGATTAAGGCTTTGGGTGATTATGAATTTATGACGGGTCGTGTTGTGGATCCTAACAGACCATGATTGACAGGTCAAAGAATTTAAAATTTCAGACCCGCCACGGGTCAGCATGGCACGCCAATAGTCCTTACGTGCCCGTTGGGCACCAATAAATGAAACATCATTTGAAGAAAACTCACCTGCTTCCACTAAGAGATACACCCCTCAGTCTCTCAACAAGCCTTTCCCTTGCTAGTAATACAGATCCAGGTAGTCGGTCATTGTGTGCGTATCTCATTCTATTGGATCTGTTTTGTATATTTTCGCTGCTGCTGCTGCTCTGTTCTGTACGAGATTGACTAGTAACATAGTCCAGTCGAACTGGTTCATGTTCCTGAGTAAATCAAAGATCAGATAAGAACGATATTAGCTTTTAGGAACGACATATAACACAAGAATCTACGCTATTCGTGTCATAATTAGACAAAAAAGCTGCATGAAACTTATTGCAGAATCACACTCGACGATTAAAGATACAAAGAAATACCCTATGCTTAGGAGCATACCTATATTAACGATTTTCAGTCAAACAATAACAAACACACATACAAGGATAAAACTATGAAGAATAAATCTCGGTATCCATCTTAAAGAAGTTAGCTACATCTACAAAAATCTTAATCTTCGTATTTATTATTTCGATCATAATACTTGCTGTCAACTTCACACATCAAAACACTTTAACCACCCAACATGTTGGAGATATTAACTTTGTTTTCAAAGCATTTATCAACCAAAACGATAACAATCTTAATTATACCCATTAATTGCTAACAGTATTGCAAGTTGCCAGCCACATCGGACGAAGTGGAAATCAATTCTCCAAATAATTTATTCTAATCAGGGTAACAAATAGATGAGTTTCAATGGCAAAATTGAGAGGATTGTAAAAAAAAAAAAGGAGTTTTTAAACAACTCTCAGTCAAAACAATCACAATAAGATAGGTCAATTTGAATGAACTTTTAGCAATCAAAATCAACTATAACTCTAGTTTGATTATATATACATACAGAATTGATAGCATCTAGCCTAAACAGTTTAGACATTATTGTGTTACCCTAGGGCAGAAGGGTCTGGCGTGAGGATGTCGACGAACAGGATTGCAATCATCGAAATCACGACGTTGTTGATGTTGGTGTTGTTGTTGTTGACGACGATGTCGACGATGGCCATGGTTATGATGATGATGTTGTTGGTGGTGGATAATTCGATCGGGAGAAGAAGAAGAGGAACCAAACCCTAATTCAGAATGATCTTCACGCCCAAAACGATACCTCCTGGAATAGAAAAGCTCCGAAGCACTCGTCATGCAACAATAAAAACCCCCCCTTTGTTATATAACTCAATCTTCCAAGAGAATTGTAAATTCTTCTTCCTCTTTACCTAATAATTCTTAGGTTAGAATTAGGTTAGGAATTCTGCACCTATGTACGTAAATAACTGTAGAGAGAGAGAGAGAGAAAGAGGTGAAGAATAGAAAGAACCTTCGTGGTAATAATAGTAAGCAAGAAATTCTAAATAGAGAAAGATTTCATTTTCAGGTCGAAAGTTTCGTACAAGGATGAAACCTCTTCTTCCCTCTGTATCATCAATAAGAGAACGACGTTCTAAAAATGTTCTCCGAGTCTTATCTTATCTATGTATCGAGATACGAACTCTTACAGCCGGTTGAGAATTTCGAGGAGATCAAAAATTGGACCTTTCACTCATAATTCTAAAAGGAAACTACAATGAGGGCACCTCCCTTCATTGTTTTACTCTTATCATATGCAACTTCATATTTCTACCCTTCAACTAAAACAACAAAAAAAAAAAATTTATATTTCTATCAAAAACTCTACCCAACCAGTCAATTTGAACCTCCACTTAAACCGTTCAAGAGACGAACCTTTGTTTCTCTTTCCAGGTGACGTTACAGGAGAGAGGACAGAGAAATCAAGTTTTGTCTCTTGGGCGGTTTGAGTGGGGGTTCAAATTGACGGGCTATGTAGTCTTACTTTATTTTTATTGATTAAATAACCGCAAATTTTAATGGACATCTAGCCGGGGGTATTCATCACCATCAAACGTAGAGGTAAAAAAATGAAGTGAACGGGCAGTGGTGAGGATGTTCTCTAACCTTTTTTTTTTTTTTTCTGTCATCTTCACCACCAAAACGGTTAACCTTGTTCCATTTCTCTCATTCATTTTCTCTACCAACGCCGTCATCCTGACCTCTACCACCATCATCACTATTAGCCTATTACCGACTACTACCATTATTTATCTTTCTCCACACCATCTCTCTCGCTTCCCCATCCCTCACAGGGGCCATTTAATCGAACTAGAGAGGTTGTGATCAAAACCCTCCCTCGTTGAGTCGTTTGACCGAAGGGAGGTGTACCGTAGGCGGAGATGCATTGAAGTTGTTTTTCTTTTTTGTGTGGGAGTTTAACAATTGACTCAAAAAAATAAGCATGGAATTTGTACAACTATGTGTGCCTGTATAACTTCTCATTTTAGGCCCCGCCCTACCCCTTGCTATCTTGTTCTCTCCCTATCCAGGGTTGTCTATGAGCACCCTATTTCTGACTATCCTATTTTTGAGAAGAAAATGGAAAAATATAGAGATATAATGACAAGGAGGAGCAGGAAGATAGATAATGAGATATCCACACAGTATGTACATATAGAACTTCTGCTCTGTAATCATCTTCTGAGTGAAGGTGAAAATCAACCATCAACTGTCAGGTAACTAAAAAGACAGATTATAAGAGCAAACCGAACCCGAAGAGTAGAGGATGAGTACATAATTTATGTTTTATTGGTTAATACTATACTTACATTCTTATAGTCTTAGATAATTAGTACTACTAATACAAGATTATCTTAAACAAATGCATGATCATGAAGATCAATCAAGGAAAAAACTTCCTCGGGCTCCGATGAAGGTTTATCGACACCACCATCGGCTCTCAACCAATGAGTTTGACGAAACTTCGCGGCGTCTTCAGGAACGTCTTCCATAACTTTTTCATGGCCTACCGGATAATATATTCCGGTACGTTTATGAGGTACCCATAAACAAGTTTTATTATGTAATCCACTCTTTTTGTTTTCGTCTACGTTATCTGCTTCCTCGCCCGAAAAATCATGTTTGCTCACTTCAATACTAGTAGTTTGATTAGCTAAGCCAAATTTAAAATACCTCTCAGTACTCTTAGGATGCTTGTAATTGATAGTTGATGGCCTGCAAAAACTGATTAATAACTTAAAATTAAAGAACATGAGCTTAAAATTAATTAAGGTTTAGTTTATTATTTGATGAATGAAGAACAAACTAACAGACTTACCGGAAGTGAAGCAATTTTGTATTGGCAGAGGCGAATTTCGACATCCAATGATAGAGAAATTGAGAGAAGAAACTAATGAGAAATAATCGTACCCTTGAAAGTACAATTAATTGATGGACCACAATTGAAATGGGGCTTTAAGATTTAAGGTTAGAAACCCTTTTTATAGTACTAAAGTTTAATGGTTTTTTGGTGTATGGAAATGTATCAGATTCTTTGAGCATTTTAATAAAGAGAGATGCTATAGGTACGGCTATATAGTTTTGCAGTCTGTACATGTACACTACTCGCATGAGAGATAGCTCGAAGAACCGTTGAAGTCTATTCGCCATAGTTCTTCATTTACATTTCTAGTGTAAGAAGTACAAGTGTAGAGACCGAAATACTTTTAATTTACTTTCAATAAAATGAAGTAGACTTGTAACAACAATAGAACCTCATTTCATGTTGTATAATGTTTTTTTATAAAGGAAACAATAAAAGAAAGATAGACGATAACAATCATTTAGTTTCTTCTATTTCGCCCTCGGAATTGTTAATAACGCAGTTGACATAGTATTTTTCTGTCATTTGAAAAGAAATTAGCGATTAATATGTTCTCAATTCATGCAAGAGGACATCTAGAACGGAATTTTGTACGATAAAAAGCATTTAACTTTATTCACCAATAGTATGGGTGTGTCACTTTTGTGGTGATCACATTCTCACCTTCTCCTCTAACAAATTGGATGGACAACAAAAGGATTAGATATTCACATGTACCTCAATTCAGAATATAAATCAATTTTTTTTTCATCTTTCACTAAAAGTGCAAGAAAAAAACCTAACTCCTAAGAAATCTCGAAATAGACTTAAACGCGTTTAGCATATATACTTAGAAAAGGTTGAGAAGTAAGTGTGTGATAGAAAAGTAATTGAAGAATTACGGCCAATATTTGTAGTGAGTAAATTTTGATACTATAACTATCAATTCACAACTCATTTGATTGTGTACCTTCTTAAAAGACATAGAAGTTATGGGTTCGATTTTTGGACACTAGTTTACTTTCTCAAGTTATGTCCTGTGATTTATACTGTAAATAAGGTAAAATTATTTTTCAAATGGTCTTTACATGTTACCTCGAGATTCAGTTAATGCTCAATCTACACATCATTGGTAGAAGAGAGAAAAAGTAAACATGATGTTTTCTCTTGTCCCTCCCAGTATCCCCATTAATATAAGGAATTTGAAATGAATTCCAAATCATTCAGATTTTAGGCGAGATATGGATGGAATCGAGAAGGAAGAAAAAAGCTGACGTGTGTTGGAGCTTCTGAGCGTTCACGCTCTCAATTTACGACATAATCTGGGTAAGAGTTCGCTCTAACTTTACGATAATAGTTAGTAGATGGTTTTTATAGCTCTAAAGACCCAAAATTCAATGTTATAGCGGTGTATGGTCTCATTCAATTCATGTTGTCAATGCGTGTAATGACTTTCTTACATCATGAGATTCTATCTATGGGAGATTTAAAGGCGTCACTTATAAGTGTTAAGAGACGCCTCCCTCAAAGCAAGTTTGAGAGAGTGCTTGTGAGTGAAGAAAACATCTTTAACACTCACTGGATGCGCCTTTAAAATATCCCTTCTATTTATTGTTAGATCAAACAAACTACTCATCGAACAATATTACAACAATCCTTCATTATCATCCTATTTATCGGTCAGGACTCAGATTTTTCTGCCCCAGATCTATTTATTGTTTTTGTAGTTCAAATTTTGTTGAGAGTAACACACTGATTGAAATTTCAAGGTATTTTATCATTCATTTCCACAGATTCCTATGAGATAAAAGTGCTAAAACAATTCATTCCATTATGGGTTTCACATACTGGCACAAAATACAACAGAACAAATTCTCTAGCATTAAAATTTTAACCATTGCAAATACTGCCTAGGTAATTCCTACGTCCATAATCCCACCATCACTTTCCTGGGTATCCATGAAATTCCTGCATTTTAGTGCAAATAAAGGGAGGGCTTTTTAAGTGGCTCAATTGTTTAGATATTCTATTGAAATATTAGAATCCTGTTAACACTCAAGTGTCCATGTCGTTTGCTTCACGATCTTCATGTAATATTTTCGATACTGTGATTGATTATAGAATGTCCAAAACCATTTACTGCATTAGATCGAAAGAGTAATAAACACAACAATTGATTGCTCTCTCTCTCTCTACCTAGCATAAACATTGTTCAGAATCAACCTTACAATTTGCTTTGCTGCAGTAAAAGAATCAACTTAAAAGAACAGAACAACCAATACATATAAACTTAAAATCACAATAACTTTCCATTGCAAAATGTCCTAGCTCGAGATATTGCAAAAAGAACTGCGTACTGGACTTGGGTTTCAGAATCGGACTAAAACGTGTCCATGCTTCTGTGACAAAATTTGGTCAAATTGTAAGTTTAACAAGTTGAGAATTACCAGTTGAAGTAAGTTCTGAAAGCTGTGTTGATATCTTTTGGCAATTTGAATCAAAAATCATTCTGAATCTTCTGTAGACTGACAAACAGGGAGATAATATGTATCTAGCTGCCAATATTTGTGTTTCACTCCTTCCCAAACTTCTTCTCCTAAGCAATCTTTAACCGGCAAAGGGATGTACTGGGTTGAGTAACCTAAACTCCCGAGTTCTAGAGACACTAATTGACAGTAAACCACGTGGAAGAAGGCGTTGCTCCCGCATAGACCATTAAAGAATGAATAGATCCCGTTTGGTTTTAATAGTGAAGGGAGATGCTGATGGAATTCTCTCAAGTCTTCGTAGTACTCTCCGTAAGTGTCAAAAAATATCCCTGCCACAAGAAATTAACAAAATGTCGATAAGCAAGATAGACAATGTTCAATAGAGAAATTGCATTCAGTTCACTATAAGAACTAATATTTATACAATTTCAGTATCATGGCATACAAAATTTTATATCCTTATCATGGAATGTTCTTATATTTAAGCTTTTTTAGAGAATAGGGATACATATATAGTTGGATTTTCTTATATCTCAACAAAAAGAAACGTTAAGTTCATGACAGAAGCTATATGGTGCAATGTCAAAGTTGAAAGGTGGAATGACCTTCTCTTCAAGAAAGTGAAAAGTATAACTTTTTGTTATATGGACTATGGACATCAATTAAAGCAAGACAAGTCACGATTAGGTGGAGAATTATCGGATATCATATGTACTTATTGACGCTAAGTGCAGAGTTTCTTAGTGGGGATTCACCATCTAAGCAGTTGAGACCGACCGATCCACTTGAAGTAACTTAGGGGTCGTAGTCAATTCCAGGAATTGAATCAAATGAGCCCTTTTAACTCAACTCTTCTTGTTTCAAAAGGTGAATCCATAAAGCTTCATCAACCACTAACAAGTAATACAACATGAGTGGATTTGGTCAAGGAGATCCAAAACATTTATGCACATAGAACGTACTGCATAGCTAGACAAATACATAAACTTGAACATAGTAAAATAAGAACTTGAAAGATTTCATTTGAAAATTTCCCGAAAAGCTAATCATAGCTTCTTCTCTCCATGGCAACATTAGGGTCTTTATGGCAGAACAATCTGTGCCCTACGGGCAGTATACCTAGTATATACATATATAAGAGTCAGTGAAAAGTGTGTCGAAACTCGGGTAGTTACTCGACTCGGGTCAGTGTGAGTTCTTTCTGTAGGATTTTCTGTGTAATACAAGTGTATAAGCCATTATGGAGTTTTGATGTGCATTATAAACCGTTCGGTCTTGTTACCTACAATCCCACAACAAGCCTAATCACATACTCACAATCTGCTATGAAATGTATAAAATAGAAAACACACTGAGTATAACAAATATAACATCACCTATGTCAAAAGAAAATAGAATTTAGATTTACCGTCATAAGAGTCTAACTGAGAAAGAACGTCTTGCCAACGACCAAATACTATCTTGACATTCTTTTTGTCTCCCCAACCAGTACGAATCATACGATCATAAACTTCCGGGTGAGCTTCAACAATGGTATGTGAAACAGGTCCATACTGTTGAATAGCTGTATCAACTAAACCCATACCAAACCCAATGTTCAAAATATGACCACCACTTGAACAAACAGCTTTAGCATGAGCTTCCATTAATGGTTTCTCCCAAGCCATCATAACAGCTTTACTATCAGAATCCATCAACTTATCTTCACTAAAACTCACCCTTTCTTCCAAATAATCCCCATTTGATTCACCATTTTTCTTTTCCACTCTTGCTATTGTCCCTAATACTAGCTCAGCTTGAATCCCTAATCAACAAAAGCAAATCATTAACATAGGATCAAGATTAATATGGATATCCTACCTAAATCAACTACAGATACTAAAATTTCATTTCATTTCAGCAAAAACCCTAAACCCTGACATTTTATACAATATCTATAGAGGCAGATAGGTGTTTGTAAGTAAGATTGATAGAAACCTGCGTTGAGGAGAAGGTCGAAAGCTTCCTGATGACCGGAATCCATGGCGAAATCACCGGCAGAGACATTTGACGGAGAGAGAGCGTTCCATGGGGCACCAGCTTCAAGTAGAATCTTGACAACTTCGGCATGGCCGTTCTTTGCCCCGTGCATTAGAGGAGTTAGGCCTTGTTCGTCGAAGTAAGTGACGTCAACTCCGTCGTCGATGAGAGATTTAACCTTTGAAGAGTCGCCGGAAATTGCCGCCTGGCAGAGAAGCTTCCCTTCTTCCATTGTTACAAGAAACAGTAGTAGTTACTCGCGAAAGTAATCAGGTCTTAAAACTTACAGGACCAAGGGGATCTTGTTCGGCTTCATAAACGGGCCTGGCGCTAATTCATTGGGCGGGAAATTGAGCACACCGCCGGTTTTTTGTTACGCGCACCTTTGTCCCTCGATTTTGCTACCACTCGGTCGACCAACAGGCAATAGCATCGTATTGGTTGTTCGAAACAAATATTGTTCAAAAAAATAATTGATAACGAACAAGGCCTTACTCCGTCTATAAGATGCTACCGTTCACACTACTCGTAGCATCTTCCTGACGAGTTTCCTTAAGGTCCTGCTAATTGGTCACTCAAACTCTCTCTCTCTCTCTCTCTCTCTCTCTCTCTCTCTCTCTCTCTCTCTCTCTCTCTCTCTCTC
>BEHA01050249.1:788100-798447 GCA_002897215.1 Eschscholzia californica subsp. californica | reverse complement strand
TATGAAATTTATTGAAAATAGGTGTGTTCCACTACTCAGTTCATCATTATTGATTACGGTTACCAATTGATTATAGCCAACTCAGGAGCCCCATGGGCTTAAAACAGTTCACGGGTTAGGCACAAAATGGCCAATATATGTAGAACATACCAATCAATATCGCAATTGATCACTGTTCTCATTGGCAGTTCTTCAAACACCGAAAAAGCTCTTTCTCTGTATATATATATATATATATATATATATAGAACATACCAATCAAGTTGACTACACAAAATCCTTAAATCAAAACCCAGAACCTGATACCCTAAATCGGTTGTGTAATGGGAGAAGATGTAAAATGATAGAATGGGAGAGGTAAAGCTAAAGGTTCAGGAAAGAAAGAAAAAGATGGGGGAGATGAATCGGTTAAATCATCTGTTACAAGAGAGAGATGGCAATGAAGTAGTTGATTGATGTGTAACCCGTGGATTAGAGATTATGATTATCTGTTTTGGGAGTACAAGAAGAAATGGGTAGATTGAGGGACAGTCGTTTCAGAGGAAGATTGGAAGAGGGTAACGAAGGGTTGATGGGTAGCACGGAACCGTTAGATATCTACCGACGTGGCGAATATGACGACAAGATTTACCCTAGTCAGCATCTAGGAACATTAAGTTTGTCCTAGTCAGATTGTCCTAGGCATGACCCGTGCCTTCGGCACGAACAAATTCGTATGTGTCACAAAATCGTGAAAGTATTGAATAAGTTACTACATTTTACGATGTCAGTTATTATTATTCTTATGTGTCTATGTGGCGACCATATTTATATAACTTTATATGACAAACCATTTGACTTACTTTTAAACTACTGCAATTTGAGAGTACAAAAATAGTATAAAATAGTATTATGAGATTGAGAAAACACCATCGCCCCATAGTTTCGATCCTTCAGTTGTGGCGGGAGGTAATCTATAAGAATTAATTTGCATGTGTAGAACATTGCGAAAACACCATATCTTAATGAATGAAATAAGAGGTTGGAATAAAAAAAAATAGAAAAAAAGGCCTCAAAGAACTCTAATAATTGTAGAACAAATGTCACACTTACAAATTTTCTAAGCTGCGTGATATGATTTTCATAAGTTATTTGAGAACATTTATGAAATAATTTAAGAGGAATAAATATATCTCTAGAAGAAATGTAAGTTTATTCACAATAATTGCAGTTTGTTATACACAGAAATTTTCTTTAAACAATTTAAATGTTATAAAGTGGTGGATTTGTTATTATTGACCAACTCGTAAAACAATAGGTTTTCTGTTATTACGCACTTGATAACCTCTTTCAATAGAGAAACCAAATCAAATACCTCGATAAACATTAAAATAGAAGTCGATTTATCCCAAAACTAATAGTGGTTGAGTCCGTAATAATTAACAAACTTAATCAATTTGAAAGTAGAAACTACTGTATATATAGAAGTGTCTGTCAAAATATTCAAAGAATGAGAAACATTTTCGTCTCATTTATTAAATTAATGAAAGTAAAAAAATTCAGAACAATACACTAATCACCATTACCCCATAAAAGCATCAGATTGAGTTTATTTCAATCCACTCAAACGTAGAAGTTAGTTTGAATTGCTATGTTCATGAGCGGCTAAATCTTGGATCTTCTAAGAGATTTGAAATCCATGAACTTAGTATTCCGAGCTCAAAACCTCCCACTAAGAAGTTAACATCCTCCACGGTTTAGAATGTCCTCGTGATCATTTGTACCACAGATTTTGCCATTAAGGTTCCAACAATTGTGTTGTAAAATATAGGATTTATTATTGGCTTTCCATCACTACCTAAGCCTGTAATATATACTTCAAGATTATGTTATCCTACAACTCTGAGTCCACCAATGCCACAAGATATTCTGATAAATTGAATTAGTTCATGAGATGACAATCCCTCATAATCAATAAAGATAAAACAGATAAGAACATTAGCGACAAATTGGGATAAACATGTTCCCAAAGAATGTTGCAGTCAAGCATGTCATTTCTTAGGAATAAGAAAGGGGATGATGATGTTGAACATAAAAGACTATTACCTTAGTCACATAAGCACTCTTGTTCCCAAATGCACCAAAAAAAGTAGGAGACAATAGTTCTTCTGGGAAGAGCCAACCCACAAGCTGAAAATAAAGACCTATGTCAGCATCACCAATTCTAGAATTAAACAGTAAAGCGACACAAGGATTTTGGTTCTTATTGTCTCTTATAAAAGAGTATGGCAGAACATTGTTTCGATGGAATATTGATTCTTATTGTCTCTTATAAGAGTGTTTCCATCTCCATTGATTAATAAATTAACAATAACCTGAAAATGTATATAAGAAAAACCCGGAGACTTGGCAGCGGGAGCAGCTCAATACCGGTTTTACTAACAAATGTACTTTGACGCGCCCTGAAAATGTTTAATTAACATAAACTTAAACATCTGAATGAATTATACCAAGACAATACGATCATTATACATTTCTGTACTCCACTGGAGATTTGGTGACAAAAAAAAAACTCGCAAAAAGAAGAACACCGAACAATAAGAATACATACATGAAGATGTAATATTTTGCAGTTTTCCGAGCACAACATAAACAAAATCTTCCATGGAGTTTTAGTACAAGTATGATAACTTGATGATTTTTCTAGCAAACGAAAACATTGAAAATGAAGTAGAATATGTAAGGCCCCAGAGAATCATATAACCCATTTCCTGCAATAAGTTCAATTGATTGACTCAATCCAGTTTTTTAAAACAAAAATGTGTTCATTACAAACTAAAAGTCTAAAACCCCTTCTACCAACCAATTTCAACCACAAAATTAGTAATTTAAACCCTAAATCAATACCACTGCCCAAAAAAAAGTTGATGCACAAATGAGTATGATTATAAAAGTTATAAAACAACAAATTAAGAATTTTAGAAACTTGATTTTATGATAATTTGATTAAATTTTGAGAGAAATTAGAAGATGGTACCTTGTTTTCCAAATTGCTGCCGTCTTAAATAAGGAGAGAAAATAATAGAAATGAAAAGAAGAATATGGTTCGTTAGGCAAAGAAGAACATGGAACATCATGACCAAATTTTCTCCCAATAGAGAGAGAAAGGACTGTTGATTTACTACTGCATCGACAAACTTCCTCTTGTATTTAGAAGAATTCCTTTTTATGGAGAAGATAAAAAAGCTAAAGTGCAATTCAGGACTTAAAATCGTCGGTGAGGAAAGGAAGGGGCGCAAAACCGGCCATAGAGGAAGACGAAGGGTTTTAAGGAATAAGGACCATAGATTTCATTGACGGTTCCTAATTAATTTAGGGTAGATTATACGGACAAGGTGTCATTTTCCAATCTAGTTGGCAATTTTCTTTCTTTTTTGTCCTAGTCAGCTTATCCTAGTCACAACTTTTGTGTTTTGTTATATAGATTTATCGGTCAGGACTCAGAATTTTCTCCCCCATATCTATTTATTGTTTTTGTAGTTCAAAATTTGTTGAAAGTAACACAGATTGAAACTTTAAGGTATTTTATCGTTCATTTCCGCAGATGCCTATGAGATAAAAGTTCTAAAACAATTTATTGGGTTTCATATACTAGCATAAAATACATCAGAATAAATTCTCTAGCATTAAAATTTTAACCATTGCAAATACTGCCTAGGTAATTCCTATGTCCATAATCCCACCATCACTTTCCTGGGTATCCATCAAATTCCTGCATTTTAGTGCAAATAAAGGGAGGATTTTTTAAGTGGCTCAATTGTTTAGATATTCTATTGGAATATTAGAAATCCTGTTAACACTCAAGTGTCCATGTCATTTGCTTCACGATCTTCATGTAATATTTTCGATACTGTGATTGATTATAGAATGTCCAAAACCATTTACTGCATTAGATCGAAAGAGTAATAAACACAACAATTGATTGCTTTCTCTCTACCTAGCATAAACATTGTTCAGAATCAACCTTACAATTTGCTTTGCTGCAGTAAAAGGATCAACTTGAAATAACAGAACAACCAATACATATAAACCTAAAATCCCCGATAACTTTCCAATGGTAAATGTCCCAGCTCAGATATTGCAAAAAGAACTGCGTACTGGACTTGTGTTTCAGATTCGGACAAAAACGTGTCCATGCTTCTGTGACGAAATTTGGTCAAATAGTAATTTTAAGGGATTGAGAATTACCAATTGAAGTAAAGTTCAGAAAGCTGTGTTGATATCTTTCGGCATTTTGAATCAAAAATCATTCTGAATCTTCTGTAGACTGACAAACAGGGAGATAATATGTATCTAGCTGCCAATATTTGTGTTTCACTCCCTCCCAAACTTCTTCTCCTAAGCAATCTTTAACCGGCAAAGGGATGTACTGGGTTGAATAACCTAAACTCCCGAGTTCTAGAGACACTAATTGACAGTAAACCACGTGGAAGAAGGCGTTGCTCCCGCATAGACCATTAAAGAATGAATAGATCCCGTTTGGTTTTAATAGTGAAGGGAGATGCTGATGGAATTCTCTCAAGTCTTCATAGTATTCTCCGTAAGTGTCAAAAAATATCCCTGCCACAAGAAATTTACAAAATGTCGATAAGCAAGAGAGACAATGTTCAATAGAGAAATTGCATTCAGTTCACTATAAGAACTAATATTTATACAATTTTGGTATCATGGCATACAAAAATTTTATATCCCTTATCATGGAATGTTCTTAAATTTAAGATTTTTAAGAATAGAGATACATCTATAGTTGGATGTTCTTATATCTTAACCAAAAGAAACGTTAAGTTCATGAAAGAAGCTATATGGTGCAATATCGAAGTTGAAAGGTTGAACGACCGTCTCTTCAAGAAAGTGAAGAGTGAAAGTTACTGATAAATGGACTACGAACATCAAGTAAAGCAAGACAAGTAACGATTAGGAGCAGAATTATCAGGTACCACATGCAGTGATTGACGCTAAGTGCAGAGTTTTTTGGTGGGATTTCACCATCTAAGCAGTTGGGACCAACCTATCCACCTGACCGTAACTCAGGGGTCCCACCTGACCGTAACTCAGGGGTTGGCTCGGGCTTAGCCGCTTAGGGTGACCTTATTCAATCCCAGGAGTTGAATCAAATGAGCCCTTTTAGCTCAACACTTCTTTTTTCAGAAGGTGAATCCATAAAGCTTGATCAACCACAACCAAATAGTCCATGTGAGTGGATTTGGTCAAGGAGATGCAAAACATTTCTGCACATTCAACGTACCGCACATCTAGAGAAATACATAAACTTGAACATAGTAAAATAAGAAGTTGAAAGATTTCATTTGAAAATTTCCCGAAAAGCTAATCATAGCTTCTTCTCTTCATAGCAACATTAGGATCGTTATGACAGAACAATCTGCGCCCTACGGGCACTGGTTATACACTTATACCTAGTGTGTGTGTGTGTGTGTGTGTGTGTGTGTGTGTGTGTGTGTGTGTGTGTGTGTGTGTGTGTATACACACATATATAAGAGTTAGTGAAAAGTCTGCCTAATTCCAGTGCAATACAAGTGTATAAGCCATAATGGAGTTTCAAGGTGGGAATTTTCAGGGGGCATTATAAACGGTTAGGTTTTGTTACATACAAACCCGCTACAAGCCTAATCACATACTCGCAATCTTCTATGAAATGTATAAAATAGAAAACACACTAAATATAACAAATATAACATTACATATGTCGAAAGAAAATAGAATTTAGATTTACCATCATAAGAGTCTAACTGAGAAAGAACGTCTTGCCAACGACCAAACATTATCTTGACATTCTTCTTGTCTCCCCAACCAGTACGAATCATACGATCATAAACTTCCGGGTGAGCTTCAACAATGGTATGTGAAACAGGTCCATACTGTTGAATAGCTGTATCAACTAAACCCATACCAAACCCAATGTTCAAAATATGACCACCACTTGAACAAACAGCTTTAGCATGAGCTTCCATTAATGGTTTCTCCCAAGCCATCATAACAGCTTTACTATCAGAATCCATCAACTTATCTTCACTAAAACTAACCCTTTCTTCCAAATAATCCCCATTTGATTCACCATTTTTCTTTTCCACTCTTGCTATTGTCCCTAATACTAGCTCAGCTTGAATCCCTGATCAACAAAAGAACATCAATCATTAACAGAAAATCAAGATTAGCATGGGTATCCTAAATCAACTACTAGAATTCCTAAGGTTTCATTTCATATCAGCAAAAACCCTAAACCCTAACATTTTATACATTATATATATATAGAGTCAGATAGGTGTTTGTAAGTAAGGTTGATAGAAACCTGCGTTGAGGAGAAGATCAAAAGCGTCCTGATGACCGGAATCCATGGCGAAATCACCGGCAGAGACATTTGATGGAGAGAGAGCGTTCCAGGGGGCACCAGCTTCAAGTAGAATCTTAACAACTTCGGCATGACCGTTCTTTGCCCCGTGCATTAGCGGAGTTAGGCCATCTTCGTCGAAGTAAGTGACGTCAACTCCGTCGTCGATGAGAGATTTAACCTTCGAAGAGTCGCCGGAAATTGCCGCCTGGCAGAGGAGCTTCCCTTCTTCCATTGTTACAAGAAAGAGCAGTAGTTACTAGCGAAAGTAATCAGGTCTTAAAACTTCCAGGACCAAGGGGATTTTGTTCGGCCGGGCCTGGCGCTAATTCGTTGGGCGAGAAATTGAGCACACCGCCGGTTTTTTGTTACGCGCACCTTTGTCCCCCGATTTTGCTACTACTCTGTCGACCAACAGGCAATAGCATCTTATTGGTTGTTCCAAAAAAAAATTTTGTTCAAAAAAATAATTGATAACGAACAAGGCCTTACTCCGTCTATAAGATGCTACCGTTCACACTACTCGTAGCATCATCCTGACGAGTTTCCTTAAGGTTCTGCTAATTGGTCACTCAAACTCTCTCTCTCTCTCTCGCAATCTCTCTATAATTACCACATGTTGTGCTCTAACCACCACCATGTGTTATGCTCTAACCACCATTGTTGTTGCAGTCGTGCAACGGTGCAAAGAGAGACATACTGTATGAGAAGGAGAAGTCCATTTCCAGTGACTTGCAATTTCTCGGTCAAAATTCGAGAGAAGGTGTCTGTGTGTGAAAGGGTTTGTGGTGTGTGCATAACCAACAATGTGTTTAACGGAAGCCCAAAGTGTGTATAAAGTTTCTCTTCATTTGGCCCTTTAATTTTGTTCAATGTTTGGCCCGGGATGAGAGACGAGAGAGTCGGTAGAGAGATGACAGTGATGGTGGTTGTGGGGGACCTGATGTTGAAAGTGAAGAAGATGAATTTTTTCTCCTAAATCATGGACCAAGTAAAGTACGAAGACGTGTCAACATAGTAAAAACCCAAAGTGTGTACACCTGCCAACAATCCTTGGTTGGAGTGGTAAGAGGTACAATCTTCCACCTTAGAGGTCAAATATTCGAGGCACACGCTGAACAATTCAAAAAAAAAAATGTGTATACCTTTCCTACTTGTTATGGATATATCAATATCTTTTTTTAATATTAATATCAATATCGTTCAATGTCATAAAAACAATAGTCCCATTTTCTCGTAATAGTCTATTGAGGTACTATAGTAAAATGTAAACAACCAAGTGCAGATTGCTGAGGGAATAAAAGCCATGAAATGTAAAGAATAAATCCACAACTAGACCAACTGAACTTCCTTTCCAAGTAGTTTCTTTTTGTTCTAGAACAAATGTTAAAACGCAATCATCAAAAAGTAGAGAAAACTAACGTCGAAGAAAGATAGTTCACGAATACTTGTTATACAAAAATAAACCTAAACCGGCACTTTTTCTATCTTATTTATCGTTGGATAGTATTTCTTTCAATATCTTTTCGAAATTGACTTGATTAAGTGCTCTAAAACCATAAGAGCTAGTGACCAGTGGAATAATCTTTCTAAAAAAATGAAAATAGGTAGTAGAAAGTTGATGCAACATTATTGGTAAAGAAATAAAGAGACTATTATTTTTTAGTGCACTCTCACTCTAGTGGTCTACTGACAAGAAGGTGTATTGTCACTATCTTGAGGTTCAAGTCTGCATTAGTGAGAACAACTTGGTGGATTTAGCTATCATCAATCCTACTCTGAAAACTACATCCTCCTACTTTTATCTCTAAGGGATGTTCCATAAGTGCTGAACAATTAACATAATTGTTGTAGGCGCCCCATTTACACCTAATGCATCTTCAAATTTAGAAGGGGTGTATCTACAGCAACTACTCTGGATTCCAATTAAAAAAAAAACTACTCTGGTCTATAGAACTTCCTTTCATCAAATCATTTAACCTTTTCGCTTTCGGAATTGACGTTCCATAAACATAAAAAAAAAAAAAAGTTTTATTCGTGGTTCTGAGCCCAAGGGTTCCCCTAGATACCTTGTTAGGTCTAAGGCATTTTATGTCAGAGTTATAAAGTAAGAGTACAAGTGCACCATGAGAATAAGAAAACCCGAAGATGTAACCTTAGCTAATTGGAGGGCCTTCGAACAAAAAGAAAGTTTGTAGGGCCCAATTAGACGAGAGATTGATCATTAATTTCTATACGACTAAGATGTTACTACTTGCTAGTGGAATCTCCCACTCCTAGAGAGTTTAATTGGTCGTTTTTGTGCATACATATTAATAAATAAAAAAAAGATATTAGAATCTTGAAACAAGGTTTGAGTACTTGAACAGATAAACATTACGTGTAGTCAGACAGCTAAACACTTTCTTGATAACATGATAATCTATTAACTAATACATGTTGCTTTATATAATTGGATTCCATAATTATTATGATTCATATTCGACAACTAAACCTATTAACATAAGAAGAAAAAGAAAATCCCCAGTTCAAAGAACACACCATAAAAAAATGTTTTCATAAGGACCGACGAAGAAGAGCTAAGAAGCCATTCATGTTGGCCAACAAGACTAAGGATTTCAGGGGTTTTTTAGGAGAGAGAAGCTCTCGCCATCCCCCTCCTTTTTCCCCATCCAGAAACCTAAACCGCCTACCAATACCACCTTTCATCTTCATATCCACGCACCAAAACTAACATGCAAGCATAGATTCCCACTCATCCAACTGCCAGTGTAATAGATCAGCCCCATAAAACCTTTAATTCTTGGAAAAGCACTTTAAAATCAACCATAGACAACAACTACAGACAAAACTAAAACCTTTAGGATCCCACCTAATCAAAACCAAAACACCTCAACCACACCTTAATCCCTTCGGCAAATCGGATCTGCAAACTAAAGCACAAAGTAGGTCTTTCAATCCATGATTTCCTCCACTTATTGCTAAAACCTTGTTTTCCAACCATAAAAACTCAACCCAGTTATCACAATCCAGACTTACTAGTTAAAACTAAACCCTCGATCTAGGTTTTTTTGGGACTAATTGGAGATTTAGGAAGCTCATACTCGGAGGTTGCACCACTACCAGAAATCAGCCGATAGATAGTGAAGGAGTTTCATCGAGTTTAGCAAAGATTAGAGGTCAAGGATGAAGAACAGGGAAGTTCTATATTCCCTTTTCCTCTTTTATTTTCTGGTCTTTCCTTTTATCCCTGGATCTTGTTGGCTTGTGGGATCCTGCGTTCATTTAGACGATAAGAAACCCTTTAGCAAGCAACAAATCAATACAATTTTGAGTAGACACCGATCGTATCTCCACTTTACATTTAAGTTAAGTTTCGTCCCTCACAAGAATAGTCCTCTATCTGATTTCAATTATGCCGGTCGTCCGGTCATGCTGAACCTTTATGCATTCTTAGTTCACAACACTAACTTTCGTTACATCATATTAGCATATAGTCATTCTAATTGCGATCGTTTTGATCGAATTTCCTTGTTAGTTTCACCCAACATTAACCGTAATCATTCTAGAATCACTAATCGAATAGTTGCTGGACACTTTGGCCCCTGGATCAGCCGAATGACAAATAGAATACATCTCAACTTTCCATTCGACCCCGGTCGACACCATATTTCGAATATAATTCTCCATATTAGTCATGCAGCTTATATCGCTTATCTTCCAGCTCACTTTTTGTTAATTACTCTTGTCGTTGATTTTCATATAGATTTAACTCTTAAACAAAGCTCCGTAACATGTTCATTTCCACCCTTATTCGCAATTTTATTGCGTACATTTGTCGAAGTAGCAGGGTATTTATACTCGGGCTATGACGGCGATCCCAATTTCCAGGTATCTGACAGGTTTCTACTTTGTAGAATTCGAATAGATATGGTCTCTTTATATGGAGAATACTGGCGGGA